>JAOQMQ010092107.1:0-16947 GCA_027563845.1 Erythroxylum subrotundum | reverse complement strand
TCATCACACAATTCATAATTAACCCAACGTTATCACATAAAGTATAACATGAAATCTTCTATCAAGCATAACACTTTATTATGCATCATACTCAACAAAGTCACAATGAAATGCACAACAAATGGCTCGAGAGTTCCGTGGAACAAAACGGTTCACACCGTGAACAAAACGAGTCCGATTTCTCAGGATCTCGTGGCCTCAAGCAGACAGCCGGGAAAAGGCTATAGGTCAACATGCACGTGACTAACAAAACGGTTTTCTCTCTTGCCCAATCACAAACAAAGCTATGCTCAATTTAGTCAATCGCAAATTTGCATTCTCATGCTTCTTTCATTTTATCAAATTCTCATATCTTCATACTTTTCATTTATTCCAAAGAAAACATGTCACATTTCATCATGCATTTCAAATATTCACCACAATTCAACATTTACAAAAATTAAAGCAATCACACACACAAATGGGGCATTTGCCCATCACATAATAACCATAAACATATTACCCACCTCAATTGTTGAAAATCCAAGCTCAAGATAGCCCTTCCTCTCTCTCTTGAGTATGGTTTTCTTGATTCCCTTCAATTAAACCAATTTCTATTTAATCCATACATTCAACATTCAAAAGAAAGTTCATCAAATTCAAGAATCAAAGAAATGCTAAAATTGAATTTAAACCTAACCTATCCATAGCCCATCTAGGCTAAAAAAACCAAAACCCTAACTTAGAAATCTCAAAATCAATTTGGTTTCATATTTCTCTTCTTTCTTCCTTCATTTCCAACAAAAACCCTAACCTCTATTTAATCCCCTTTTTGAATCTAGCATAAGAAGATGAACACTTACCTCCAATAAGTTGATTTCCTCTTCTTTTTCTTCTTCTTTCTTCTTCCTTTCAACTTTCCCACGATCTTCCCTTCTTCCCTCTCCTTTTTCACGTTTTTCTCTTCTTATTTTTGGTTCCTACGACACCTCCCTCCTTCTTCTAATTCAAACAAAATTTTATCTCTTGTTTTACTCATTTTTTTCCAACTTTGCCCCTCCTTCATTTGGGCTTTCCAAGTTTGCCCTTAATTTGTCTTATAAGGCTCTACTCTTCCATTTAACAAACCTACCACTACTTAATCTAACTTAATCCTAACCCTTCATTCTAATTTCAACTTCAACTTTCAATACCCCATTCATACTTGCAAAAAAAAATAAGTCAACTCTAAAAATAATAAAACAATTAAATCGAAATAAATATTGAAAATATAAAAAAATATAAAAAAATTCGGGGCCCAACACCTTGTGTAAGGTTGATTAAGGGCTTTAACACCTCCTTCATTCTCTTTACTAGAAACTTAGACGCTATCTTTTATATGAATTTATAAGAAGATATTGGTCTAAATTCTTTTAAGGAGCTTAGATTAGCTAGCTTAGGAATGAGACATCAGAAAGACTTGTTAATCTTTAAAGGAATCTCGCCATTCTTAAATAGTTCCAAAATATTATCATTAACCATGTTTTTAATATGATGTCAAGTTTTCTGATAGAAAAATCTGTTTAATCCATTAGGTCTAGGGGCCTTTTGAGGGTTCATTTCAAACATTGACTATTCTATATCTAAAGCATTAAAGGGAGAATGCAAACCCTCTTAAACTTTAAAAGAAAACTTGCTCCTTGTGAAAGACTTGAGAAAATTCAACAAGGAATTTCTTCCTGTTAGTGAGCTTAAGGATCCCTTAAAGAATGAGAAGTATGCATTCTTAACATAATTGAATTATTGAAAAACCAATTAGCTAGTTAAAGTTTAGTGACATAATTATTTAAAAACATGCTTTATCTTTTACATATTTAGATGTTTATGATAAAGTTTGTCAGATAAATATACATTAGAAATGAAATAATGATGAGATCCATATTAAATTTATGTATTATCTCTAAAATGTGCCTAGTTATTTTTCTATTAGGACTTACAAAAGAACTAGCATATGTTATATTTCTTCTTTATGACGGAAGTAGTCAATATCATAAACTAAAGTATAGAGATACTTAAAAAAATGTATAGGTGTTTGTTAGAGAACAAGTTTATTGAACTTACCACATATGAGAAATGCATTTAGAACATTACTTGTATGTCCACAGAAATTCCCATTATGATGATATTATAGATGATCGCTTGAATTGAGATCTCCAAAGTATCTCATATAAGAATTGCTATGTTTTGATACTACTTATGACCTATTATAGTTAAGGGTAACTTAGTTTATTGATATTGGATATAGTATGAACTATATGAAGGTAGTTGAGTGATTAATATAGAATCCATCACTCTAAAGTGATTATGGAGAATTTAAGTTAAAATTTTACAAACGTCATTAATTAAATCAATTATTAATGATCGAGAACTAACATGATTGGACTTAAATAAAGTAGACATTATTTCTATGCACTTTGCCTAATCAAAACATTATATGAAGAAATGATTAAATTATATAAAAAAATCATACACAGATGGTTAGTCAAAACCATTTTGATATTACTATATATTTGGATGATCATGATGCGTTTCTAGACACCAATCATGATTTATGAATATAAATTATTTAACTAGAGAATTAAAGATAAATTATATATGTTTAATTTATCTAATCTTAAATGCAATTTAGAGCTATAATTTATATCCATTGGCAATACATGTGGGAACCTAATGGGTCACACATAAAGTATGGGTTGAAGAGAGAAAAGATGTTTTAATTAGGTTAGACTTGATTGAAAAGTTTAAGAAAATTTATGGTTAAATATGAGATATTTAATAAATAAGGATCAATCTAATTCTAACTAAATTTTTGTTAATTTTAATTAAATTACTACAATATCCAAAACCTATTATAAGTAGGATTAGGCTTCACGGGAGCTAGTGGTTCTTACCTTATAATAGTTGTAGAGTTCTTTTAAGATGTTCTGTAAATACCTGTTAAGAGAACTCTAAAGCTATTATAGAGGCTAGCACTTTTTGCACTTCTTGCCTTACCCTTCACTAAATGCTAGATACTTGTATAGGTATGAATTGACTTCAAAAATGGTTTGAAGGAAATGAGAGGAAAAAGAATCAAGCTTCATAATAAGGTATTAATTATAATTCATGCTTTATTATATTTTTTTGATATCATGGCTTTAAGAAATCAAAGGAAAAAGTTTTCCTTATTATTCTGCTATATGCATGATCGAATCATGCCTTGATTTTCCAATAATGGTATTAGAACTTGCTTTAATTCTATAATTTCATTAAAATTGTTTGATTATTATTGATCTTGAATTTTTAAATTAAAATTAAAAACCATAAAAATTAGATATGGATCTAATTAAGTGATCTTATAATTTGAAATTTTCATATTAATGTTTATGAATCCCTATATTATCCAATCAAATTTGACCTGATTATTAAAATTGCAACCATATTTTTGGAATATGAAAAGTTCCATTTAAAAACAACTTGAAACAAGAAATAAGAACATATGATTTTATGTTAGAGAAACACAAAGGCTCTTGGTTGTATGATTGTTTTATAATGTTGGTGGCTCTAGTGGATTTGCCACTGACTCTTAGGATGAATTTTTAGGTGTTCACTTTTTGTTTTGGTTGGTTTAATAGCAGGATGAAGTTGTCAATTACTGGAGTGAATAGTTGCCTAAAAGGGTTGGATTGCTATCAGTGTGATTGGTGGAGTGCTCGTGGAATGGGTGGTGGTTTTGTGGTTCTCCTAGTATTGTTAAGGAGAATTGGATATTAGAGTAGCGAGTAGAGGAGTAGCTGTTGGTGGAAGCTTCAACCGAAGGCCTTATCTAGGCATTTCAACGAACACTTCATATGCAAACCAAATTCATCCCGAACTATTAACAAAACCACTATATTTTTCCAGTATTCACCAACATAAACTTTTCAAACATCAAATGAACCAACCACAGTCTTAAAAAATGTTGAATACTTAGACCACATCATCAAAACTGACCAATATATAAGCATTTAACAATAACAATGAAAGCAAAAAAAAATTAACCCAAGAGAAAAACATAGACAACTAACCTCATCAAATGATTAACTGGACATGATGGACAGTGGAAGAATAATTGAAGAAGAAGAATGAAGACGATTAAGGAAGAAGACGAACAACTGATCGAAGAAGACAGAAATAATAAAGAAGACGAAATGGGGGCTTCAGCTACAAGGTTTAAGCTCTAACCAAAATGACATCGTTTGTTGTTAAATCAAACAAATGTTGTTTTTGTTTGACTTAAAACGTTGAAGCTGAAGCCTCCCAACAAAAACCAAATGACGTTGTTTTCTACAATTTTTAAAGGTTGCAGCCATCTGTTATTCACAATTAGGGACGATTTAATAAAATGTCACAAATGGTTTACCGATTGGCAATTATTTATGGTAATCTTCACCAACGTTGACACCCTTTAGCAACGATCTCGCGTAATTGTAGCTAAATGGATATATTTGGGGACAATTTTATAAAATTGTCACCAATTATTTTCATATTTATGATTTTTTCAATATAGCAAAATTTTTAACCTAATAAAATTATTTTTATACTTTCAATCATTCTCTATATTACTAAATTTATTTTTAAGAATATGATTGTTGGGCCCGGGTCTCGTTCCCTATCCCGAGGCGACCCCTCGAGGCCGTCGGGTAAGGAATTGCACGAGGGGAGGGTCAAAAGGATTTAAAATTTCAACAAGAATGGTAGCGTGTATAGTGACAGGTTCGTCGCGGCGAACGCCTCACAGGAGAAGTTCGCCGCAGGTGAGCATCTGCACCCTTCGGGTCAAATACGCTGTGGCAAAATTTAGGTACTTCGCTGAGGCAAAATCACTGATAGAAACATAGATACCTTCGGGAAAGGTTCGCCATAGCAAAACCCTCAAAATCCGAAACCCAGAATCCCAACATTCAAACATTCTAAAAAAAACACATACATTCAATTCTATAATTCAAACCTTCTAACTCACCTACCAGATACACGTAATCATACACAAAAGAAACTTCATTCCTTTACTAATTCAAAAGAGTTTAAACAACTTTAATTACATATCATCATACACATCAAATCTTGATACAAAATACAAAAGGATGCTCAATGTTGAAATGTCTATGTACCTATCCAAAATAGTCACTAACTTAGTACAAAAGCCTCTAACTATCTTGGAGTTTTCGATGCCTTGCAAGGTTCAACTGTCGTCTTGTTCCACACCTGAGGAGTGAAAAAATATGGGTTGAGCTACAAAGCTCAGTGGCTAATATATTTATAGCCATCGATAATTAATCACAAATTCAAGCATATGTATAAATATGTATATACTCCATCTCATTTGTATCTAGCAATTCAATCAATTCAACAATTCTAGTGCAAGGTCTCAAAGTTAAACATGATATCACATAAGCATCTCATATAATTACTCGACCATTCATGCATAACTCTAAATCATTTATCATGCTCAACAAATTAAGGCAATGCACAACCAAATGGCTCGAGGGTTCCATGGAACAAAATGGAGAAACCGAAGTTTACACCATGAACGAAATGAGTCCATTTTACGGATCTCATATGCCACAAGCGAGCAGGCGGGAGAAGGCTCTTGTCAACATGCACGTGACGAACGAAATGGTTTCACTCTTTCCCAAATAAAAGCATATATTTATGCTCAATTCATTTTATCATATGCTCATACTTTCATGCTTTTTCTTCTTTTCATTTATACAAAATGTTATAACCTCTTTCTAGGTATAACATAATCACAAATCATCATGCATTATCAAATCTTCACAACAATTCAAAATTCATGCAATTTAGACATACACACACCTAGGCAATAATTTGCCCAATCACACAATAACTATAAATACATTACCTACCTAATTTTGCTTAAAAATCCAAGTTCAATTTTGCCCTTTCTCTTGCTCTCAAATAGGGTTTTCTTGGTTTCCTCACACAAACCAATTTTCTATTCAATCCAAATTCAAATGAAAATTCATAAAACTCCAAAAATCAAATGCTAAAATTGAACTATAACCCTTCCAAAAATGTAAACCTTCGGGTCAATTTCTATGATCATTCTGACCAGGTAAACAAAGAAATTTGATAACACTTTCTTATAGAAAAAATTTCCCATTGTCTTAAGCTTCTAATGACATCAAAATTATTCAATTTGGTTCAGTAATCTGAACGTTATACTCCTAATATTTTCAGACCGTTCTTATATTGAAACAATATTTTGTGCTCAATTTCCTTCCAAAAATTGAAATTCTTAGAGACTGAATTAAAACTTGATTTCTTCAGACAATTTGTAGCCCTATGTCTCTAGTTTACTTTAAATTAAAAATCACTCCATTTGGATAACTAAAGAATAAGTTATGCCTAAAATACCGAAGCATGTTTAAGCTGTGCAGGAAAAACTTCGTCGCGGCAAACCAAGAAAGTTGGTCGCGACAAACTTTTCCAAAGACGAAAATTCCTCGCAATTTCTTACAAGTTCCCGGGTGAACCAAAGAGTTGGCTGCAACAAACTTTCGTAGAAGTGCTATATTTTTTTCCATATTTTTCACTCCATTCACATATAACCCATCTTTCACTCATTCAAATCTTCTTATATTACAATATCACGTTACTCTATGTTTCCCCTAACTCAAAACCCACGAAAATCACAAATGGGTTCATCTTCTTCACTTCCAACACAAACCCTACACAAATCTATTTCTCTAATCCCTTTTCTAACAAAGCAAGAAGAAAGATGATAACAAGTTGATTTCCTCTTCCTTTCTTCTTCTTTCATCTTTTTCCAAGCTTCCCACGATTTTCTTCTCTTTTTCTCTTCTCTCTTCTCTTCTCACTTCCACGACACTTCTCTTCTCTTCTTCTAATCTAAGACTACATTTTATTCTAATGTTCCAATTTTGCCCTTCATGTATTTAGTCTTTCCAAAATAATCCTCCTTCATTTAATCCAAAATCTACTTACCTTAGGCCATAAATCTAATGCCCTAACTATACTCTAATTTAATTCTAACACTTCATTCGAATTTCTAATTTTTACTTATTCTCATTAAATTAATAATCTCAATTCTAAAAATAATCAAACAAATAAATAATCAAACAAGTCATAAATAAATAATTAAACAAATAAATCAATAAAAATTAATTAAAAAATTCAGGGTCCAACAATGATAGTAATATGTAATATTCATTTCCATTTTTACTATATTTCGATTTTTTTTAATTATATTGCAATATGTGTAATTATATATGATAATTAATATAATGTTATATGAATGTATAGATAATAATGGTAACTAGTATAATGATTTATGAATGCATAGATGATAAATAAAATTTCTCATATCTTACTTATGTAATATATTAGTCTATTTAATCATAATTATGTCTTTATTATATATAAATTTGGTATTGTTATTAAAAATTTATATATTCTATATAATTTCGTCACCAAAGGTCAAGCCAGATGCTAATGGGCCACCATTAGACAATGATTATTTTATTTTCGATTAGGTTATTAACATGACAATGAAGCTCTCTTTGTTTTTATGTTAGTTGTTGTGTTTCCAAAGAAGTATCATCTCCTCTATGGTCGTTGTCTCCTATGTTATGGTTGTCACCATCAAACAAGCATCTTGTTTGCTGTTTGAATTGCAAGCTTAAAATTCCTAGACCTCAAAGACCACAAGTTCACAGGTTGTGAAATGTAGTATGTGAAGGGTCGATCCCACAAGGATGTGAATCTAATCCTAAGCTATCTAAGGCTAAGAAAATTAATAAAATGAAAATAAAATTGCAAAGAAAAGTAAACACGGGAATAAGATTGGTAGGAATTTAATTTGTAAATGTAATAGAAAAGAAATTGGAATTGAGCAACACAAAAGTCACAATGGAAATCAACCAAGAGAAATTACCAAATTATGAGAGAGAGGATTCTTCATATCATTAATGCTAACCTAGCCATTTATGTGTTAATGGAGTCTCGGTTGTAGACTATCAAAGGGGGATCACTCTCTCTCAAGTTATAATCATGCACCCTAATTCATTAACCCTAATTAAATTATGGAAATTGTGATCTCTCAATTAACAAAAGACCCACAATTCTAATTAAATCTTAAGCCCTCTAATAAACAATCAGGTCTCACATGGGATCCCTCTCCATATAATAACCGTTTAGATTGATTGCGTGGTCAATTAGATCGCCTAACTCTTATTAACCTGTTTTAATTATTTTTATCCGGTTCACCCTCTCAATTTGTTAATGAAATATGCATATACTATAATCAATCACAATAACACAATAATAACTATATTAACATTAAATTAAGGTCAAATCCCGAAGGAAAGGTAAAACATCTTAGGCAAACCCAAATCCATAGATATATTCATATTCATCTTCATATTCAAAGAAAAGAACAACAAGATGAAAGAAATACACAATAAAATGAGGATTTGGACGCCTCAAGAGAGCAGCAGCTGTAAAGACCCACTCCTTTTTCCTCTTTCTCTCTCTTTGAGGGTTTTCCAAAAGTGGCAAAAAATGAAGCTCTCTTTAGGGTTACATCTCTTTCCTTTATATATTCTTTTCAATTAGGGTAATCTTAGGGTCATTTCTGGGCCCGAAAGATCCAAAAAGTCCCTCAAAAATTTAAAACCGGAAGCATCCCCGGGTCTGTCCGGGCGTAGGTCACGATAGTGACCCTTAATGGCACAATCGTGGCCAAGATTTTGGCCTTCTATCACGATCATGACAGATTATGCCACCATTGTGGCACCTCGATCATCCTTCTATCACGATCGTAGACTTGGGTTAGCTCCCGAGTCTTCTCCAAGTCTTCTCCATTTTCCATTCTTTGTCCTAAAATACTAGCAAACACATCAAGGCACCTCAAAAACATAAAATTGAAGTTCAAAAGCATGCTCTAACCCATAAATCACTTTAAACACAAATATCTACTAACTAACACAATTCTAACCTAAACACAGACTAAACAATCAAATTAACAAGTAAATACAAACTAAACTATCCACAAAAACACGATGCAATATACAACTATCAACATTCCCACACTTAAACGTTTACTTGTCCTCATGTAAACAAAACAAGAAACAAAAATAAAAACATAAAACACACATATGCAATAATGAGACAATGACTTCAACTTCACAAAACAAATTTAACTATAAACACAATCCTTCAAATTGTTCTAACTTATTAACTTGCGAAATCCACATATAAGTACACTGGACTAAATAGACAACTAACCCAGACCTTATTGTTAAGTTTATTCACCCCTATCACTTACATACACACATTGAAAATTATTCGGTCAATCAAAAATGTAACTATCCCTAAGTATGTTTTCATGAAAATTCAAGTTGTTCACAAGATTGGTAGATTTTATTTGACAAAACACTGTTTTTGTTAATTTTGATTGACATGAACCTAGCCTTTTACGCAAAGGTAAACATTTGTGATGAATGTCGATTCAGTTACTTAACTAGGTCATGTTTTTATTAAACGGTTTGGTTAGAATGTCATTATAGCCTTTTGCATGTCAATTCGATTACTCAGCTATATCACATTATCAACTGGCTGCTAGCTCTATTCATAACTCAAAGACCAGCGGATTAGTTATTTGCTTATGATTTACGTACAATTGTTTTTTATTATTATTATAACAAAGTTACTTATTCAATGGGCCTAAAATTACAAATGAATGTAACAAATTCCTAGGGTGAATAAACTAAAATCATATCATAATTACAAGTATATTTAACCAAACTAACCTAGGTCACTAATTTCACAAGCTAATAAATCTTCACAACCTAAAGGACTATGCTCAAGGTTAAGTCGACTCCTTTAAGTCCTAGCCATTAATACATTCACACAAATCACGTCATGTACCTAAAACAAACTAACATATGAAATGCAAAATTCACACTTAAAATAAAAACATACATACAAACAACCTTCCCCACATTTGGACAACACATTGTCCTCAATGTGAGAAGAGCAATCAAACAACACGTAAGGTGGGAATAAACATAAAATAAAACAAAAACAAAGAAAGAATTTAAAAGAGAAAAGGGATAAAACACAAAATCATCATGGTGATGGAGGTGGTGATGGTGACGGTGTCAAAAACCAAATTCGCTTACCACCAAAATTGCTTTCCTATCTTATAATCACTTCAAACAGAGAAAAAGAATTAGTAAATCTCAACCATTCCAATTCATCAAAACTTATTTGTCAGCACTTAAAACAAATCTAACTACATGGAATCTAAATTTAACTCCTAAACGTGCTAAGTTATGGTCATTAGCTTGACCTTCCATCCTTGGAAACTCAGCCATGATCAATTACTACTGGCTTGTTTGAATCAAAGAATCCAAGTAATTTTTGTAATGCCGTTTTTAATAACAAATTGTCAACATAATTGGGAATGATGAAATCCCATGAATCTTCAATGAAATCAGACAATTTGTCCTATAAGAAGGTGAACTGTTTTTGTTGGACCCCGTTTCCAGAGCCCAACATTTGGAGTCAGAAAATATGATCTTCATTACCTCGTATTTGTGGAGCCCAACTCTGCTCTGATACCACAACTATTGAAACCCGATTCCGGAGCCCAAACTTGAGGTCACGCGATCGACGTCCTAAGTGACATTTGGACGTGCATCCCACAAGGGTGGCGTGCCCACACCAGTCAACAATAAAGCGAACTCATTTCTCCTATTTCAGATCAGATTTTGGGAAACTTCAAATTGGAATTTCAATTTGACTTCTTCAGAACATTTGTTTCCCATTGTCTTAAATTTCTAAAGACACCAAAATCATTCAATTTGGTTCAAAAATTTGAAAGTTATGGTCCGAACACTTTCAGAATGTTATTAAACTGAAACAGTACACTATACCCAACTTCACTCCAGAAATTGAAAGTCTTAGAGACTGAATTAAAATTTGATTCCTCTAGAAGAGTTGTAGCTATATATCTCTAGTTTATTTAAAAACAAGAATCATCTCATTTGGAGCTCTACATATCAATATATCCTCAAAATATTAAAGCATGATCAGTAAAATATTCAATTCATACTCTTCCAAATGATACCCTTATTTTGATTCAATCAATCTTTTTCTAATCAATACTAAAAGCCATATATTTTTTATGAAGAGATATATGAATGTGTTAGAAATCCAATGCTTTAAAAATCAGGTCATTTGGAGGTCGGACGACAAAGTTATGATCAAAAGAGTGAAATATGTTCAGGTTGGGGGAGAGGCGCATGCGCCCGCGATGTTGCAATCGCCCTGCTTTGTTTTTTTTTTATTTCTTCCAACCTGTAATGGAAAAAAGGGCATAACTTTCACTATAAATATCGGATTAAGGTCATTCTTAGACCGTTTTAAATAAGACTCCTAGATCTACAACTTTCATGAATAACTTTAAAACAATTTCTACCTCTATAAGGGTTAAAACTTCGAAATAAGGAAGCCGTACCGAAATTCCATCCTAAACAGCATCACAAACTTCTAATGATCATATCTCTCATCTCAATTGTCCAAAAATTTCATACTTTATATCAATGGAAAGCTAGAAAGATAAGCTAAAACTGTGAAGAAGACAACTTTATCTAATTCAGCCTGGATTAATCTAGATTTTTCCACTGAAGTTAGAAACCCAATTTGACCCTTATGAAAAACTTGAAATTTGCAATGTACAATTTGGAAAGTCATGAGCATAACCATTCAACTACCAACTTTACTTCATTAAACTCCCTAATCTCTACTCATTTGACTCATCCCTTACAACTAATTCGCATCATTCATAAAAATCCTATCTTTCCTTTTTCCATAATATCTCTATTATAAGCAACAACAATTTATATTCAAAGTTCATCAACTCAAGTGGATAACTTCTTCAAGTATATCTAATTCTAACTCAACAACATCCAAACACAATTTATATTCCATTATCAGCAAAAATAGGAATTTACAAAGCTTTAATGGCATTCCAAGCCACATTGCATCATCGGTATCAAAATCCAAAATACCAAAAGATACCAAATCCAATAATTCTCAAAATGCATATAAAGTCTTGCTTTTACAAAATCCAACTTAATATATAGAAACATTGCAAAAAATAGAATGTTGCCTCGACTATTGGTTACTCGATCTCATTTTCTTCACCTGAAGATGGGACAAAAATGGGGTGAGCTTGAAAACTCGTGGGTAACAAGTTTATAACAAAGAATAAGTAAAACCGTTGAAATGTTCATTTGTGGTATAAAAATCATAATGAATTCATAAACGCTTCATTCTCAAATTCTCAGTCAAATTCGCAATTCTAACTAAAAACTCATAGTTAAAATATCATCACATCAACATAGCATATCCATTTAACCATCAATGCAGAACACTCAATTTATGCAACATACTTGATAATTCAAAGATGCAATGCACAAACAAATGACTTGAGGGTTCTATGGAATGAAATGGTGAAACCAAAGTTTACACCATGAACAAAATGAGTCCTTTTTCTTCGGATCTCATATGCCACAAGCGGGCAGCCGGGAGAAGGCTCTTGTCAATGTGCACGTGACGAACGAAATGGTTCCACTCTTACCTAAACAAAAGCACATATTCATGCTCAAATCATTTCAACATACTTTCATGCTTTTTCTTCTTTTTTGAATATACAAAATGCCATGACATTTTTCAAGGCATAACATAAAATGTTTCGATGCATTTCCATCTTTATTTCAAAATTCATGAACAAGGTTCATATACCAAACACATAAATATTTCTTAAATCATTCAAATAGCAATCATGCAACATTTAATAAAACAATTGAAATCATTTAATTATCTTGATTCACAAGAAAATATTAATGGCTCATACTTTATTATAAACATGGAACCCACCTTGAATTCCTTGCTTAAAGACTCTGCTCAAAATGCCTCTACTCTTGCTCCTCTTGCCTCCTTTGATTCCCTTTTTATCAAAGACAAAATTCCCAATTTAATAGAGATTCAAATTGGAGAACCCACAAGATATATTCACTAAAATTGATCCTAAAGTTCTTAAACCTATACATTTCTTAAGCTTTATGAACCAAGACGCTTTCAAAAATCCAAAAGATTAAAAACAATCTTACCTTAAATCTTCACCAAATAGTGAGATTGTTGGCTCTAATGAAAGCTTTAATCCTCCTATTCCTTTTTCTCTTCTTGAAAAACTTAAAAATCACTCTTTAAGACTAAGAAAATTCAAAACCTAGCTTTTCTTCTTTCTTTCCTCTCAAAACCGAAACTCTCTCCTTCTTCTCTCTTCTCTTCATTTCTTCTCTCCTTTTCTATTCTCAAATCACGCTTTTGCCTCTTCCTTAAAAGCAAGCCAACACTTCTTATTATTTTGCCGTTAATGATTCTAAATTGTCCATTTTGCCCTTCCTTATAAGCTTAGGTTCTTTTAACCTTAAGTGATCTTCCAAAAATGCCCTCCATGTAATCTTACTGCCTTAACACTTTAATTTAATTAACCTATGTCATATAATCTTACTAACTTTAACATAATAATAACTACTCTAAAATTAAATCCATCAAAACCTCATAATTCTTTTAAATCATGCTTAATTAGAGAAAAAAATATGGGGGCCAACAGCTTTCTTTCTTTCTTAATCACCTTCGTCTCCTCTTCTGCTTTCACTTTATGAATAGAGAATTTCATATCTATTTCAAGCTCTATGTCCATTTTCATATGTTCTTCTTTGTCTTTCTCCTTTAAAGATTCAATCACATCAATTTTCCTAAATGAGGGCAGAGGAGGAATGTATAGAGGGTCCTCATTCTTTTCTTCATCCTCTTGCTTCTTTTGGTCTTCTACAAGGTGGGCTTTAGTTGGTATATCTATTGGTTCTCCGAGCTCTTTCCTACGATTAAGTGTGATAGTCTTACATGGATTTATTGAATTTACTTTCATGTTGCGAAGATAGTTTTCCACACTTCTCTTACAAAATTCCCTAGAAAGTTAACCCATTTGAACCTTTCAGTTGTGAATGGAAGAGGCATAATCTTTTGTTACTTGCTCAAACTTCTCTTCCAGTCTCTTCTGAGCCTCTTCCATGTTTATGAGCTTATCTATGATCTTGTCTAATTTAGAATCCCATGAACTGGACTCATCTTGTTGAAATCCTAATAGGTCTTGATTTTCCAAGTGAGTCCTTACATTATCAGACCAATAGATATATGGGTGATTTTGCCACCCTAGATTGTACGTGTTCCAATAAGAATGATGACTTTCATATCCAAGTTTTGCCTCAATGAAGTTTTCAAGGGTCCTTTGCTCCCTATAATATATGTCCTCCATCATTTAACCTTTTGGACTCCTCATAGTTGCCTTGTGATGTCTAAATTGATGTGTCTTTTACTCTGCACCCAAAATTCCTTCTCTCACTCTTTTTTTCTCCTAATCCTTAGACTAAAAGAATTAGACTAATCCTAAACCTCCCCAACAACGGCACCAAAAACCTTATTTTTTGATTTGCAAGCTTACAATTTATAGCCCTCAAATATCGCCAATGCACGAGTCATAAAATGTAGTATGTGAAGGGTCCCACGAGGAGGTGTGAACTAATCTAATCCTAAGTTATCTAAGGCTAAGAAAATTAATAAAATGAAAAAAAATTGCAAAGAAAAGTAAACATGAGAATAAGATTGGCAGGAATTTGATTTGTAAATGTAACACAAAAGAAATTGGAATTGAGCAACATAAAATTCACAATGGAAATCAATCAAGAGAAATTACCAAATTATGAGAGAGGGGATTGTTCCTATCATTAATGCTAATCTAGCCATTTATGTGTTAATGGGGTTTTGATTCTTGACTATCAAAGGGGGGATCACTCTTTCTCGAGTTATAATCAAGTACCCTAATTCATTAACCCTAATTAAATTATGGAATTTGTAATTTGTCAATTAACAAAAGACTCTCAATTCTAATTAGATCTTAAGCTCTCTGATAAACAATCGGGTCTCACACAGGATCTTTCTCCATGTAATAACCAACTAGATTGATTGCGTGGTCAATTAGATTGCCTAGTTCTCATTAACCCAATCTAATCATTTTTATCTAGTTCACTCTCTTAGTTTATTACTGAAATATGCAAATACCAAAATCAATCACAACACCTAATCACAATAACACAATAATAACTAGATTAACATTAAATCAAGGTCAAATCTCGAAGGAAAGTTAAAAACATTTTAATAAAACCCAAATACATACATATATTCATCTTCATATTCATATTCAAAGAAAAGAACAACAAGATGGAAGAAATACACAATAGAATGGGGATCTAGACACCTCGGGAGAGTAGCAGCCGCGAAGACTCGCTCCTTTCTCCTCTTTCTCTCCTTTTCTCTCTCCTCTTTCTCTCTCTTTGAGGGTTTTCCAAAAGTGGCAAAGCACGAAGCTCTCTTTAGGGTTACATCTCTTTCCTTTATATAGTCTTTTCAATTAAGGTAACCCTAGGGTCTTTTTCGGGTCCAAAAGATCTGAAAAGTCTCTCAAAAACTTATAATCAGAAGCATCCCCGCTTTTGTCTGCATGCAGGCCACGATCGTGGCCCTTAGTGGCATGATCATGGCCAAGATTTTGGCCTTCTGTCATGATCGTGGCAGATTATGTTACAATTGTGGCACCTCCATCATCTTTCTATTACGATCATGGCCCTAGGTTAGCTCCTGGTTCTTTTCCGTTTTCCACTCTTTACCCTGAAACATTAGTAAAAACATCAAGGCACCTCACAAATATAAAATTGAAACTCCAAAGCATGCTCTAATCTATAAAACACTTAAAAACACAAATATCCACTAACTAACACAATTCTAACATAAACATGCACTAACAATCAAATTAACAACTAAATACAAACTAACTTACCTATAGAAACACGATGCAATCTACAACTATCAGTATCCTGTGCTGGTACTATTCTTCTTTTCTATTTTTCAAAAACTCTCCTTTTATTGTGCTATATTTTTCTGTTACGTTTTGGATTTTATGTGATTTTTGTGTTCTTATGTTATAAGGGTTTTTATTTGTGTTTTTGTTTGGAAGATGATCAATTGTGTTTTTGTGTTAGTTGTATATGAGTTGACGTTTTTTTCCCACTTTTAATGCTTCTTTGAGGAAAGCCTGCTAACTGTTTGATGAAAGGTTTATGAGAGTATTTAACTTCTGGAAGGGATGTTTATATACTTCATTCTATTTTCAACATTTAGTCGATTGTCTTCTCCTATCCTCCTCTCTCTCTCTCTCTCTCTCTCTCTACTTTCTCCAAGTTTGCTTCTTCTTCTTTTATCTTTTCTGCAAGATTGTTACTATGTATGTAACTTATGCTCTTGTATTACATGTTCAATATACAAAAGCTTTTCCTGAGTATTAGTCGGTCGAATCAAATGTATCTTCAATAAGAGAATTGGTTCAAATCTAATGTTAGACTTGAGCTATGTTGTTTTTAATCATAATAAATAACAAGTTGCTGAAGAAAAGGTTGTTTTCAGTATAGCTAAAAAGGAATGACCTTTTCTTTTTGTTTCTTAGATTTTTATGGTAAATTTCCATTCAATTTTGGATCAAGTCATTCTACCTATGAGAATTTATGGGATTTTATTACCAAAAGAATTTTATGTTAATTTGACTTTTTATAATAAAACTCTTAACATTAATTCATCGTGAAATGTCGATGTGGTGACTGTTAGAGAGAGAATCCGATTCTCAGATGGAAACGTCCAGTGCGTGCATCATATGCATGCGGTGCGAAATAACAAAACAATTTGTTCTGGACCTTCCAAGAACCCAGGATCTGTGTCTTTCTGAAGAATCAAACCACAACGACC
>JAOQMQ010091843.1:0-17024 GCA_027563845.1 Erythroxylum subrotundum | reverse complement strand
CGCGTCTGTATTTTGAGGACGCAAACGCAGGGTATTGCACTGATGCCCAGATCGCAAATATGGCGCGGCTGTGGAACATCACTCAGCACATCGCTACTGAGACCGGCACGCAGCTCACTGCATCAAACACCCCCGACGAAGTGCGCGCCGTGCTGCAAAAATGGCGGCGCTACGCGGCCGGGCTTGGGTTTCTAGGTGACGGGAGTCGGATTGGCGTATTCATCGCAAATAACAGTCGATATAACGCAACGGACATTTCCGGAATACTGCGCGAGACTGGCGTTCTGACCGCTCGCGGCCGTTGCTCTGACGCTACGTTTGGCATCAATCCGTTCGACGCGACGACGACAAGCACAGAATGGACTGCACCCTGCCCGTCTGGATATAGCCCGATTTTCGGCAAATACAATCGATGGTCTGTCGACGCTGGAGACGGAACTACTGCTGATTCTCGCAACACCTATGCCGGATCAAACCTCGAAAAAATGATGCTGCGCTGCGCTGTCGGTGCGGACTACGGGTGGTCGTATATCCACCGGGTGCAGGAACCTGATGGGGCTCTTCCGGCGGCCGGAAATAACGGCCCGGCGTTTGTGAAGGATATGATTGCACACATGGATGCCCTGTTTGCATCCGGGGATGTGATCCCTCTGTCTGCGATGCAGGTCCATAAAATTACCCATGGTCGGCCTGGCGAGGTGTATCTCGACGACCTGGGCCGCTGGGTCTATCGCAGCACTGGCAAGCCCGCTATCTAATCCCCTGTTGCGCGGGGATAACCCAATCCCCGAAGGGTCGGAGGCGACACCTCCGGCCCCCGGGGATTGCAGTTTGACGGATGGCCCCGGTCGACACAGTCTGATAAAATCCGTCGAAGTCTGAAGGAGTCTCAATGATCGGCGAACTCATCATGCGGTGCTTTCATGCGCGGACCAACGCGCATGTGCTGCACCTGAAGTCCACCAGCTACGCGCAGCACGTCGCCTTGAATGAGTTCTATGACGGGTTGATCCCGTTGGTGGATTCGCTCGCCGAGGCATACCAGGGCGAGTACGGTCTGATCAAGGACTACCCGGGCCGTTACACCTTTGAGGAAGCCCCAGTGACCCTCCTCAAGGGTCTCGAGGTGTGGATCGGCGCCAACCGGCACAAGTGCTGGGACGCCGACGACACCCACCTCGAGAACATCGTCGACGAGATCGTCGCGCTGATCCGCTCCACCACCTACAAGCTGAGGTTCTTGAAGTAAGGCCACCCATGCCAATTGACACCTCGCTCGCCACCGACGAAGCCTTGGTCGCAAAGAAAGCAGCCAAGGCGGAATACGACCGTCAGTACAGGGAGAAGAACGCAGAGAAGGTCAAGGCCCAGAAGAAAGTGTGGGGGCAGAGCGAAAAGAAAAAGGATTACGACAAGAAATGGGCTGCCGATAACAGGGCCAGATCCAACGCCATAAAGAAGGCCTGGGTCGCAAGGAACCCTGAAAAGGTTGCCGCCTATTTCGAGGCAATCAAGGGGCGCAAGTTGGACTACATGCGCATCTACTACAAGAAGAACACAGCCGCACTGAAGGCGAAAACCATAGAGTGGCGAAACGCAAACCCTTCGCACGCAAACGCTCTCGCCGGGAAGCGTCGAAAAGCCGTGGCCACGGCCACTCCGTCATGGGCGAATAAGGACAAGATGAATGAACTGTACAAGACAGCCCGATCTGAAAGGAAAGAGGTCGATCACGTCATACCGTTGCAAGGAAAGCTCGTCTGTGGGCTTCACGTTGAAACAAACATGGCTGTCGTGACCATGACCGAGAATCGACGGAAAGGGGCTCGCCATGCCCATTAACATCGACGTCGCCACCGAACAGTGGATGCGATACCAATACGTAAGGGACCGTGGTCACCTGCAGTTCCTTGAAAAGGCCAACCTGTGCGAAGAGTTCTTCGCCGGTAACCAGTGGGCCCAGGAAGACCTTTCGGCCCTGCGCGCACAGCGCCGGCCCGCCCTGACGATCAACAAGATCCTCTCCACCCTTGGAACGGTGTTCGGCATTCAGATCGAGAACCGGGCAGAGGTGCTGTTCCGCCCAACCTCGGGTTCGCCCCAGGAAACGGCCGAAGCCCTGACCAAGGTCTTCATGCAGATCGCCCAGAACAACCAGCTGCCCTGGGCTCGGTCGGAGATGTTTGCGGACGGGTGCATCCGCGGTCGCGGCTTCCTCGACGCCCGCCTGGACTTCACCGACAGCATGCAGGGTGAGGTCCGCATCACGAACCTGAACTCCAAGAACGTCGTAGTGGACCCGGACGCCGAGGAGTACGACCCCGACAGCTGGAATGACGTGTTCACCACGAAGTGGCTGACCCCCCAGGACATTGAGGTTGTCTACAGCAAGGATGACGCGGAGATTCTGCGGCATCGGGACGGCTCGGCCTACCCCTACGGCTACGACTCCATCGACCGGGTTCGTGATCGCTTCGGTGGCAACCAGCTCCTGGCCGGCGCCTACGGCATCATCGATTCGCACAACGTCAGGCGAAATGTCCGTGTGGTCGACCGGCAGTATCGCCGGTTGGACAAGTGCGAGCATTTCGTCAACCTGAAGACCGGTGACCTTGTGCAGATCCCCAGTGCCTGGGAGCGTAATCGGATTGCCCACTATCTGGAGGCATCCGGTGGTGATGTGACCGTCACCAAGAAGCTGATCAAGCGCATCCGCTGGACCGTCACAGCCGACAACCTCGTTCTCCACGACGAGTGGAGCCCGTACCGACATTTCACGGTCGTCCCGTATTTTCCCTATTTCAGATACGGCCGAACCATCGGTCTGGTTGAGAACCTGATTGGCTCTCAGGAGCTGCTGAACAAGACCTCCAGCCAGGAGCTGCACGTCGTGAACACCACGGCAAACAGCGGTTGGAAAGTCAAGGCGGGCTCCCTGGTCAATATGTCGATCGAAGAGTTGGAGATGAAGGGGGCCCAGACCGGCCTCGTCCTCGAATTGGACGACATCACGGCCGCCGAGAAGATCACCCCGAACGCCACGCCGACTGGTCTCGACCGGATCAGCTACAAGGCCGAGGAGCACATCAAGTCCATCTCCGGCGTGTCCGATTCGATGCAGGGCTTCGACCGCGAGGACGTGGCGGCCAAGGCCATCCAGACCAAGCGGCAGGCCGGCGCCACTACCCACGCCAAGCCGCTCGACAACCTGGGTCGCACCGACTACATCCTGGCCCGGAACGTTCTTCACATGGTTCAGGATCACTACATTGAAGAGCGTCTGATTACCATCACCCACGACGACCCGACTCGCGAAACCGAGTCGATGATGGTCAACCAGTTCGACTCGGCAACCGGCCAGATCGTCAACGACCTGACCATTGGTGAGTATTCAATTGTCGTCTCCAGCCAGCCCTATCGCGAGTCCCTGGAGGACACCCAGTTCGATCAGGTTCTGGCCATGCGGGAACAGGGGATTGCCATCCCAGACACGGTCATCATCGAGACCAGCCGCCTCAACCGGAAGGCTGAGATCCTCAAGCAGATGGCCGGCGACACCGAGTCCCCCGAGGCGCTGAAACGCAAAGAGTTGGAATTGCGCATGCTCGAGGCCGAGGTGGCCACCGCCGAAGCCGAGGCCATGAACAAACAGGCCGACGCGAAGCTCAAGCTGGCCAAGGCCGAAGAGTCGATCGCCAAGGCCCAGGGCGGCGAGGGTGATCCGATGGCTGAGCTGGAGCTGGAGCGCCAGAAGGCCGAGGCCGACATCCAGCTTCAGCGCGAGAAGATGGAAATGGAGTTCGCCCTCAAGAAGGAAGAACTGAATATGACGCTGGCCATCAAGCGCGAGGAGCATGCACTGGATAGCCAGCTCAAGCAGCAGCAGGCAGCGCAGGACGCTGAGATCAAGCAGCAAGACGCGGTAGTTCGCCGCGCCGAAGGCTTCAAGAGCCAATCAACCAACAGTCAGGAGAAGAAGTGATGTTTGAGGATGATGATCTGAACGAGGACCGCGGCGACAACTTCACCCCGGGTGCGCTCGAGGCCAAAGAGCCGGAGGCGAAGGACCCCGAGCTGAAAGAGCCGGATGAGAAACAGGAAGAGGACCAGCCTCGCGGCCCGGACGGCAAGTTTGCCAAAAAGGACGACGGTCAGCCCGCCGACCAGCGGATCCCCAAGGCCCGCTTCGACGAAGCGGTGAGCAAGGAGCGCGAGCGCGTCGAAGCGGCCGAGCGCCGGATCGCTGAGCTGGAGGCCCGGCTCACCAAGAGCGAGCCAACCAAGCCCACCGTCGACCCCCGCACCGCCGAGGTCGACACCCTGGACTCCAAGATTGTCGAGCTGCACTCCAAGCGTGACGGCTTCCTGGCCGACGGCAACGCCGAGAAGGCCTCCGAGCTGCTCCGTGAGATCCGGGCCGAAGAGCGCAAGCTCATGCGCCTCGAAGCCGAGATGATTGCCGAGGAGAAGGCCGGTCGTGCCACCTCCCAGGCTTCCGAGGAGTCTCTGGTTGACGGCGTGGTTGCCACGCTGGAAAGCACCTATGAGGTGCTGCGCAATGGCTCCGACACCTACAACGAGCGCATGATCGACCTCGTCGTTGCCGAACAGCAGCGCCTCATGGCCACTGGTCTGAGCCCCTCCAAGGCCCTGCTGAAGGCAGGTACCGACATCATGGAACTGGTGGGTCAGAAGAAGACCACCGACGAAACCAAGGGTGAAGATCTGAAAGAGGTGCGACGCAAGGAAGCCCTGGCCAAGAACCTCGACACGGCCAAGCGCCAACCCGGGGCACTGAAGGACGTCGGCCTGGACAGCAACGCCGCCGGGGCCAAGAGCTTGAACCTCGAGGTCGACAAGATGACCGACAAGGAGTTTGGCTCCCTGAGCGAAGAACAGCTGGCCAAGCTGCGGGGTGACTTCGTATGACTACCCTCGCACCTCACCAACAGCGCGTCGTCGACGAGAAGGCCGAGCTTGACGACCGCGCCGGCAAACTGAATCTCAACGCGAAAGGAAGGTGATCCTTGTCTGTTGTAGAGTCTGACGAAGTCTGATAGAGTCCTTTTCGTCAGTGTGACATTGGGTTTATCCCAATGAAGTAGTGAAAACCCTGGCAGACGGTTTGTAGTCTGCCATTCCCCGCATCCTGAGCGGGCACCAACAGGACGCTTCGACCCCGTGACGGCCGCGATTCGCACTTTGCCAGCGACACAGGCAGACGCAGACACCGCGAGAGAGTGCCAGAGAGCGAAAGCTCGAAACGCGAATCAAGGCCAACACACACACGGAGGTTGAAGCATGAGCTTTACCAACTTCGCGACCCTGACCAACGAACAGAAGACCACTTGGTCCAAGCAACTGTGGCGTCAGGCTCGCAACCAATCTGTCATCGGCAAGTTCCTGGGCACCGACGCCAACTCGCTCATCCAGCACATCACCGAGCTGAAGAAGTCCGAGAAGGGCGCCCGCGCCGTCATCACCCTGCTGAGCGACCTCGAAGGTGACGGTGTCGCCGGTGATCGCACGCTGGATGGCAACGAAGAGGCGATGAAGAGCTTCGATCAGGTCATCCAGCTTGATCAGCTTCGCCACGCCAACCGCCACGAAGGCCGCATGGCCGACCAGAAGTCCGTTGTGGAGTTCCGCTCCAACAGCCGCGACGCCCTGGCCTACTGGCTGTCCGACCGCATCGATCAGCTGGCCTTCCTGACCATGGCCGGCATGAGCTATGCCAACAAGAACTCCGGCGGCCTGCGTACCGGCTCCGACATGATCACCCTTGAGTTCGCCAAGGACGTGACCGCCCCGACCAGCAAGCGCCTGTTCACCTGGGACAAGGCTTCCATGTCCCTGATGGACCCGACCCAGAAGACCAATCTGTCGGCGTCCTTCCTGGCCGCGGACACCCCGTGCTGGGAGCTGTTCGTGCAGCTCAAGGCCTACGCCAAGGACAACTACATTCGCGGCATCCGCGAAGATGGCGGCGAGGAAACCTTCCACGTCTTCCTGTCCCCGCAGGCCATGGCCAAGCTCAAACTTGACCCGACCTACCTGCTGAACCTGCGTCATGCGCAGCCCCGTGGTAAGGACAACCCGCTCTTCACCGGTTCCACCGTGAAGATCGACGACATCTACATCCACGAATTCCGCCATGTGCCGAACACCCGCACCTCCGTCTCCGGCAGCAAGTGGGGTAACACCGGTACCGTCAACGGCTGCCGCATGCTGTTCTGCGGCGCTCAGGCGATGGGCATGGCCGACATCGGCAACCCCGTGTGGGTCGAGAAGGGCTTCGACTACGAGAACCAGCAGGGCATCGCCACCGGCAAGATCCTCGGCTTCCTGAAGCCGAAGTTCTACACCCAATACTCCGGCAGCACCGTCGAAGACTTCGGCGTGATCGCTGTCGACGTGGCCCAGTAAGGAGGACCGCATGAAGAAGCAAGCTACCCGCGGGGCTCAGATCCCCCTGGCCGCCGAGTTCAACTTCGCCTTCAACGAGTTCGTCGTCGACAGCGTCGACAACACGAAGAAGACCCTCGGCTCCACCGTTGCCAACTCCACCGATCCCGGCGAGACCGGTCTGCTCGGCCCTGTCGCCAACACCGTGGTGTTTGACGCCATCCCCCTGCCGATCGGTGCTGTTGTGACCGGCGGTGAGGTGATCGTGGAAACGGCCTACGCTGGCTCCACCGCAGCCACCCTGTCCGTGGGCGTGGCCGGTGCGACCACCGCCCTGGCCAACGCGGTCGACCTGAAGACTGCTGCGCGCACCGCTCTGACCCTGAGCGCCACCTCTCAGCTGGTCGCCAATGACGGCAAGAACATTCGCCTCACCCTCGCCTATACCGTGGCCAACGCCACGGCCGGCAAGGTGCGAGTGCGGCTGAACTTCACCATCGACGGTCGCCAGGACCAAGCCCTGGGCCTGTAAGCCCTGACCCGCAGAGCCCTTCGGGGCTCTGCTCACATGGAGAAGTGATATGTCTGAGACCAGCCTGCCCGAGTTCGTCCTGAACCGGAACCACACCCTTATTTCCCTCACCGGCAAGGCCATCCGTTTCGAGAAGGGCACACCCCGCCCCGTCCCGTTCGACCTGATCAGAGAGGTTGTCGGTATCGGCGCCACCCGTGTCGAGGGTGACAACGGTGACGGCTTTGACGATGACGAAAAGCTCGTCCCTGGCGAGCCGACCGGCCCCGAACGCGACGCCCTCCTGATCGCCGCATTCGAGGAGCTGATCGCCAAGAACGACCCCAACGACTTCGGCGCCAACAACCGCCCGAAGGCCTCCGCTGTGAAGGAGGTGTCTGGTCTGAACGTCGACGCCAAAGAGCGCGACCGGATCTGGATGATCTACATGGCCAAGAAGTCCGCCGAGGACTGACCCATGCAGAACTCCCTCGAGCTGCTTGGTGCTTGGCGATCGACCATTGTCGACGACGCCGAGCCCTACCTCTGGACCGACGAGGAAGCGTATCGATATGCCGACTCGGCGTACCGGATGTTCGTCAGGCTGATCGGGGGGATCCACGACTTCACCAGTAGCGTTACGCTGATCCCGGTCGTTGCCGGTGAAGCCCTGGCCACTGTGGATCGCTCGATCCTGCGCTTCGACAGCGCCCATCGAGTGTCCGACGGCCGGGACATCAGCATCCTGAACTGGACCGACCGCAACACCATGCGGAAGGACGACTACGGCTTCAGCAAGAACCTCTACACCGACGCCACCCCTGGCGAGGTCCGCTACATGGTGGTGGGGAACCAGACTGGGATCGTGAAGTGGGTGCAGGTTCCTGTGGTCGACGACGAGGTGCAGTTGCAGGTGTATCGCCTGCCTCTGGCTCGAATCACCGATGGCACCCACCCGCTGGACGAGGTCGACGAGGACCACCACATCCATTTGATCGAATGGATGAACCACTTGGCCTTCCTGAAGCGTGACAGCGAGTGTTACGACAAAGGGATGTCTGACGACGCAGCTAATCGCTTCCGTGCCTACTGCGCACAGTGCAAGGCGGAGGCGGATCGGTATCGATCCAAGGTCCACGTCACTCATTACGGAGGCATTTGAAGTGCCGGAGAAAGATCCAACAAATTGGAGTGCCGCGACCTGGGCACTCGCCCTCGGAATGGCGTTTGCGGGAGGCTTTGTGAACTGGTATGCCAAAGTGCGCGCAGGCCACACGCGCTCAGTCAACGTGGTCGAACTCATTGGCGAGATGGTTGTGTCCGGGGTCGTGGGACTGGGTAGCTACATGGCAGGTGACGGGCTTGGCCTACCGCCGAGCTTCTGTGCGGTCGCTGCTGGCGTGGGTGGCCACATGGGCGCCCGGTTGCTGTTCCTGGCCGAGCAGTGGGCCATCAAGCGGATTGAGGGAATCGAGAAGTGATCAACTCCCGCAAGATCGAAGACCTTCGCCCGGATGTCCGTGTCCTGGCCACCAAGTTCATCGAAGAGGCCGCCAAGCAGGGCATCGACGTCCTGATCTACAGCACCCTGCGCGACAACGAGTCCCAGGCTGAACTGTTCGCCCAGGGGCGCACCAAACCCGGCAAGGTGGTCACCAATGCCCGGCCCGGGCAGAGCTTCCACAACTACGGCGTGGCCTTCGACTGCGTTCCTGTCGTCAACGGCAAGGCCATGTGGGGCGACGACAACGCCTACGCCAAGCTGGGGCGCATCGGTGAGAGCCTGGGCCTTGAGTGGGCTGGTCGCTGGACCGGGAAGCTCAAGGAGAAGGCCCACTTTCAGTTCACCGGTGGCAAGAGTCTTGCCGCCCTGCAGCGTGAAGCGGTGGGAGTGGCCTGATGGATTGGAAGAGCATCAGCGACGTCGTCGGCAAGGTCAGCCCGGCCCTCGGCACACTCATTGGCGGCCCGGCAGGCGCTGTGGTTGGCACCGCGATTGCGGCGGCCCTTGGCACCAAGGATGACCCGAACGAGGTGGCTGCGGCCCTCTTTGACCCCGAGTCGGCCGTCAAGCTGCGCCAGATCGAAGCGGAAACCGTCATCAAGGCCCAGGAGCTGACCGTCCAGCTGGCCGTCGCCGAGCTGCAGGCCCGGGTCGACGACATGAAGAGTGCCCGGGATCGCGAGGCCTCGGTCCGGGACAACACCAATCGCATCCTGGCCTACACCATCGTCGGCGCCTTTGTCGGCATGGTTGGCACGGCCCTCCTGGGCTACGCCAAGGTCGACAACGTCATGGCGGGCACGCTGGTGGGATACCTCTCCGCCAAGTGCGAACAAGTCCTCGCCTACTACTTTGGCAGCACGGCGGGGAGTGCCCGGAAGACCGAACTCCTTGCCGCCTCCACACCGAGCAAGCAATAGACCCAGTTGGCGGTGGTCGCTTGCCGGCCCTCATCACTCCGGGAAACCGCCAACCACCGCCGACCTGGGCCCGCTCCTGCCCGCATAGGTCGGCGGACCCACATCAAGAGGTCACACATGCGAGTCCCAGGTCAGTCGTCCGACAACAGCAAGGCCACCCTAAAGGGTGTCGACGGGCTGAACAACCGCCTCGACCCGATGCGGGGCAGGCCGTCGTCCCAGGGCGTGGCCCCGCGGACGTGGCAGCTCCTCAGCGAGGCGGACAACATCAACATCACCGATGCGAACCTGATGGTTCGTCGGGATGGCTACGAGCCGTTCATCCCTGGCTCGAACATTACCAGCTCGTTCACGACCTTCGCCCACGACCGGTTCTACGTCATCGACAACGGCACTCTCGCCCAGGTGACCCAGGACGGTGAGTTGATCCCGCTGGCGAGCAACCTGTCCGGGCCGGCGCGCTGGGCCGAGATGAACGACGTGGTGTTCCTTTCCGTTGGTGACGACAAGCTCTGCATCAACCCTGATGGCTCAGTGTTCGACTGGGGTATCCCCACCCCATTCGGCGGCCGGCTGCACCAAGCCGGTGGAGACCTTGAGCCTGGGATGTATCAGGTCTGCTTCACCTTCATCGACGAGACGGGCCGTGAGGGTGGGGCGAGCCAGTCGATCCCCATTCAGGTCGCCTCCGGGGGCATCACTGTCACCGACATCCCAAGCCAGCAGGGCGCCTACACGGCCATCTACATGACCACCAAGGGTGCTGTGTTCCGTCTGGCTGCCGTCGTTCCTCAGAACACCCAGTCGATCTCACTCACCACCCCGGTGGTTGGGCGGGAGCTGGTCACTCAGTTCTTCGACCCTCCGCCCGCAGCAATGCTCGACATCGCAGCCTTTGAGGGTCGGATCTACGGGGCCGAGTACAACCAGGATGCGAACGCAACGGTCATCTGGTTCAGCGAACCGATTGGCTACCACCTATTCAACCTGAATAGCGGGTTCTTCATGGTCCCCGGCCGTGTGGTTGTCATGGGCGCCGGGCTTGAGTCTGACAGTCTGATGCTATCTACTGAGACTCGGGTGTTTCTGTATAATCGTGACGGACTCACCCAGGTGGCGGAATATGGCTCGATTTATGGCCAACACATCGACATTGGGAGCGATAAGAAGCTGTATTTCTGGACGAAGCGCGGGCTTTGCAGGGTATCTCCGTTCGAGAATCTGACGGAGTCTGACGTGAGTGTCCCGCCTGGGATCACAGCGTCTGGTGGTGTGATTCATCAGCACGGCTACACCAAATTCGTGGTGGCGCTCAAGAGCGGCGGGGCCGCGTACAACAAGAGGTAACGACAAATGACTGTTCGACTTTCAACCGGCCTGCGGGACAAGCTGCTCAACGGCGGCGCCTCTGGTGGCCTGAAGAACGCTCTCAACCTGGGCTTCATTGCCATTTACTCCGGCCCGCAGCCGCTCACTGCCGACTCCGCGGCCTCTGGCACCCTGCTCGGCACGGTATCCGTGGGCGGGGCCGGCACCGGTCTGACCTTCGGCAACTCGGTCTCCGGCACCATCGCCAAGGCCCCCGCCGAGGACTGGAAGTTCGTCGGTATCGCCGACGGCACCGCCGGCTGGTTCCGCTTCTACCCTGCAGCTGGCAACCCCGCGCTGTCGAGCGCAACCGAGGCGCGCATCGACGGGAACATCGCCACGTCTGGTGGCGACCTGAACATCTCCAACATTGCTGTGAAGATCGGCGTGCCGAATACGGTCGACGTCTTCCAGTTCACGATGCCCGCTCAATAAGGACACGCCATGACTGTCAAATCTTCCACTGGCTTCCGCAATCACGTCCTGGCTGTCGGTAGCGTCAAGGACGCCCTGGACGGATCGGTTCTGAAGCTCTACGGCGGGGCCGTGCCGGCTGACGCCGACGCCGCCGCGGGTGGCACGCTCCTGGCCACCATCACCGTTAACAACTCCGGCACCCCGGTGACTTTCGCGGCCACCGCCGAGTCTGGCGTACTCGCCAAGAACGACACGGAAATCTGGTCCGGGCTCGTCACCACCGGTGGCACCTGCACCCACTATCGCCTCGTCAAGCCGACCGACAGCGGCAACGCCAGCTCCACCGAAATCCGCGTGCAGGGCAGCGTCGGCAAGATCGGCGCAGACTTGAACGTGTCCGACAACGTGCTGGTGGCTGCGGCCATCCAGAACATCGACTACTTCGTCGTGGCGCTGCCGGCCGGATGAGTAACACATTCACCGTCACTGCAGCCAAAGACCTGAGTGGCGTCGGCGGGATTTCTGGCGGTGATTACACCGTCAACTGGAGTCTGTTCATCCCGTGGCTCTCACCTGGAGAGATTGCAGGCTTGGATCCGGTTGCCATTTCCTACGAAGGCTTCGACGTTTCGCATAGCTGGTTCGATTCGTCCTACTTCGTGGATATGCCCCCTGGGTTCTTGCTGGCCATGCGCTTCTTTGGAATCTCAACTTCGGGGATTGGAATTCATGCCCCCCCGTTGGCTTCGGTGATTTCCGACACACCGACAGGACTGACCCTTCGATTTGATTTCAATTTGATCTATGAGGGCAGTGGTTCCGCACCCATAGAAGCAATTCGCGCTTCGTATGATTGGTTGATCCCAAACCACGGTTTTTATCTGGGGGCTTACGTCGATAAGATGTCTGCGACTGAGTTTCCGAGTGCCACAACTGTCCGGTCCGGGTTTTCGATCTACGACGAGACGGAGAGTGTGACCGTTGTCACCGGGGAGCCTATGCTTCTAACAGAAGTAGGATCTTCGGCTCGTTATTTCCTCTTCCCGTTTACGGTCGGTGGATTTGTACCCCCGCCGACGCAGTTCTGGACAAACTTCCACGCCTGCGTCGAGGACGTGTGATGCCCATTCACAAGGTCATCATCGGCGAAGGAGGGGAGAAGTATCTCCCCTTCGCTCTATCCAGGCTCCGTCATCTGAAGATCATCGGGGCAGGCGCGACTGCGCAGAAATACACCTTCGAAGATGGGGCTGTGACCGTGCGCGTCGAGTACAACCCACACAACGGCCAGCACTTCGTCCGCATCGACAGCAACCCGGGCGCTGTCGGCTACGAGTTCGTCACCACGTTTGACGAAGTGCTTTCTGAAAACGGGTGGGGTGTCACACAGAAGATGATTTCGGGTGTCGATACGGCAAAGTTTTCCCCGAAGAAGGGATGGGTAAGCCCTGCGGACCCAACAAGCACGGAAGTGGTCGCCGTGTCCCCCTCATCCCGGGCGGTCAATTTGCAGGCGAACCCGCAGTACATATGGTGGCCAATTGATGTGTCTTTGGAGGCTGTCGGCTCCCAGGTGCGGACAAAGCCATATTGCATGACATCGACGTTGGGTAGGTCTGCATATCGAGCGCAGGGGTACGACGACCAACAGGCATTTGGCTGGAACTGGCCAGGCACGCCGCAATCCAGCGGGAGCACGGTTTACTACCTCGGGGATTCCGGCACGGACTTAGGCCCGGATATTCCATGCGCGATCTACGAGCAGGAAAAAAAGGGGCGATCCATGGCCTCGATGCCAACAGCTCCCGCATGGTGGCGCAGGTCTGCTGTCATCGAGGCTGATGGCCGACGGTTTGTCGTGATGACAGACATGCAGAGCAACTTCCGAGTTGTTCCGGCGAGCTACGCAACGGAGGGGGGCAAATTCCTCTTCCCTGACGACAAAGGGGTTGTCATCCCCGCGTCCAGCTTCCTGCCCGCCGGCGTCGCCCGGCCGACACTGGACTCAATGGCTGAATGGTCAATGGGGTTTGAATACACCAACATTCCGGGTTTTTTGCGTGTCATCACGCAGGCCGGGCTTGAGGCTCAGGGGTTGTGGCAACGCCATTACGATGCAAATCACGTTGTCGACTACGCCGACTACAGCCCCGAGGAGGGGGCTGACCCGGACCGGCAGTTTCAAAAACATGATTACGTGTGGGCATTCAACAGCACGGGTTCGCGTGCTGTCGCTGTCGTCCATACAAACCGCAATAACGGATTCGATGATTTGACCATCCCGGAGGTTACGGTAGCTGACAAGCAGCTCAGTCAGTTTCCAGTCAGCGCACCGTGGCGGCGCCTCAAGCACAACGGACCGAATGTGCACGTGCCCAGCCTGACCGCCTCAGCCTATCCGGAGGTTGTCACGAGTTGGGGCGGGTTGGGGCCAGTGGAGCTGTTTGAGCGGGCGCTGCTTGAGGTGAGCATTGACGTATCTGTGACGGGCGACGGGGAGGACGATTTCACGGCAACGATGACGGTCACCCGGTTTGTCACGGGGAAATGGTTTCTGAACGCGGACTATGCGTTCAACGACGCACGCCTGCGCGCAAAGGGCGTGTCGCCCGACGACGTGATTGCGTCGGAGCTTCGCCTTTACGAAAACAGCGACGACCCGGAACCCGAGTTCAACATCAGTCAAAATCCGCTGTTTGCCGCCCTCACGGCGTCGGTTGTTGATAGCAGCCGGGTAGGCCATGCGTTCAGGGTTGTTCGGAACGTGACCACTGATCAGGATGTGATGAGTTTTTGTGTCATGGCGGATGCGGCGTTTGTGATTCGGGGCCAATGGTTTCGCGCTGATGGGCAGGTCACCGGGCGGTTCCCAGGATTCGAGGGCTTGCGCTATGGACCCTACGGCATCTTGGAATATCACGACCCGGCATGGCCCCGCGACCCGTATGTGCTGTGGGTGTATCGGGGCGAAAGCCTCTCCGATGGGCTGAGCACCCAACTCGACTGGGAAGATCTACGATCATTGTCGTGCGCATTCGTCAATGACGTGCGGGCAGACGGCACACGGGCCGCTGTGCATGTTGTGGCGTTTGGCGAGGTGGTTGATCGAGACGAGGGCCTGGAGGAGATCCTGGATCGCGCCGAGTCGGACGTACAAAGCGTCGCGGTGATCATCCCGCCCGTGTTTTCCTCGCCCATGAGGCACCGGGCGGGGTTTGTCGAACGGGTGCCGTTTCCAGCCACGGACGCCAGTACGGCGTTCGGCATTGGGCTGCATCGACTCATACAGAGCAAGACGGTTGCACTGGGGCAGGCCGATAGCATGACTGCGGGGAGTCACGCCTCGCACCCGGACGGACACATTGCGTTTGTCAGCGTGAGCATAGGGGATGAGGGTGTTGCGGTGTCAGATCAAATCCGACATCGAAAAGTGACAATTGCGCCGGACGGGGCGCGCAGCGAGAAGACTCAAATCACAAGCCATCTGGCCGTGCTCAACAAAGCCCACGGCCGTGAATACAACCCCGACGACTTTGCATGGGACTTGCGCCCCGCCGATGCAGATCAGCGAGACCCTGACTGGCAGAGGTTTTCCGTGAGGGTGCTGGCCCGCATGGGAGTGTGGCGGAACATCAAGACCCCGACGCAAAAGAGCGGAATGACGTCGGGGTTGAACCCACGATTCGAGGAAACACCATGACCATCCTGCGCCGCATCGGGTCAATGACCCTCATCCCTGGTATCCCTGGCAAGCCGGCCACGCCGGGCTACTACAGGAAGAAGGTTGTTCCCGACCCGCCGAGCCCATCCACGCTCACATTCGGCGCGTTCGGGGGTTACAGCGTCTCTATTCCGGTGAGCACCGTGTTCGGCCGGCAGAGCACCACTGTCATGCAATCTGGCGGCCAGGGTGCTGCTGGCGGTAACGCCTACCCGCCGCGACCTGGCATTCAGGAGGTGCAAAGCTACAACGGAACGAAGGGTGAGTATGCCGTCATCACGTCACCCGATGGGTCAATTAAGGTGGGGAAGCTATGATCGTCGAAGTCTATGTCCCGGGCACGCCGGCTGTCCCGGGCGTCCCCGCTCGCTACATCGAACTCAACGGGCCGAGCTGGTCGTCGGGTTCGGTCAGTATCCCGCTCACGCCGGGGGAGGGCGGCTACAAGTTCCAGATCCCCGCCTCTGTCGTCGGCGTGTTTGTCGGTCTCGCCACCGGCTACCCTGGCACGGGGTACCTCGGCATCCAGCACGCCCTGTACTTCAGTCGAGGTGTCGTCGAGGTCTATGAGAGTGGTCAGCGGGTTGGATCGCTGGGTCCGTACATCTCCAGCGATGAGTTCACGCTCATCAGGCAGGCCGGTCGGGTCTGGTTCATTCGCAATGGCGTCAAGGAGTTCGACCGGCCCAGCCGGCTGGCCGGCACTTTCCGCCTCGCGTCAACCCAGTACCTGACCGGTGACAAAGTTGTCGATGCCGAGGTGGTTGGGGTCGGGGCTGTGCCCACCAGCGGGGATGGTGTGGCTCGCCTGCGCCCCCTGGTTGCCTACGGCTTCGAGACCGCCCCGGCAAACTGGGGCGTGGCCGAGCTGGCGCCGCTGACGGCAACGGGGAGCGTGGATGGTCATGGGTGGGCCACCGCGAACCTTGGCGCCCTGATGGCCCTGGGCTCTGACCGACCCATCGCCATCGGCCGGGCCGCACTCGCCCCGCTTACCAGCCAAGCCGAGTCCGGGCTCCTGGCGCCGGGCTTCGCCACTGGCTCCTCGGTGGTCGGCCCTGTGCAGCAGGTCGGGCGGATGATCCCCGGTGGCATCGGCGCTGGCCTGATCACCACCAAGCTCCTCGCTCTTGGCTCGGACCGCCCAATCGCCCAGGCACACAACGAGCTGGCGCCACTCTTCGCATGGGGCGCAGAAGGTGTTGGCCTGCGCGGCGGGGCCATGACCCTTACTGGCCGGTTCAAGGTGGTCGCGTCGGCCCGGCGTGTGGGTGTGTCGGGGGCCATACTCGAAGGCCCCAGTCTCGCGCTCACCGCCTTCGGTGGTGGCTCCGCCAAGATCAAGCTACCTCGCGTGACGATGTCCGGGGCCGGGACGATCCCGGTTGTGGCCAGGGCCAATCTGACCCTCCCCAGCCTGCAGATTGAAGCCACCGGTACCGCATCGGAGACGTGGTCGGTCGACGCCCAGCTGCCCGGCGGGTTCGTCGTTACCGGCAATGGTGGCGGCACGGCAGCGCTCACCATCAAGGGTCCGTTCATCACCTCAGCCGACGCTGTGACGGTGGAGCGTGCTGAGGCATACCTCACCGGCCCTGGGTTCTACTCCGTAACGGCCTCTGCGCACGTCGACGGGACCGGCTCGGCTATCCTCACCCTGCCTGCTCTGCAGCCGGCACCGAGTGGGCAGGCATGGCTCGTCCTTCCCAGTCTCACACTCCGTGCATTCGCCGAAGAGACGGTGGTTGCCAGCTACGAGAGTTACGCGATCAACCTCAAGACAGGGGCCGTGAGCCACTACACGAACTTCCCCTTCGACAACATCGTGCGCTTTGGGGATCGGTTCTACGGGGTGAAGCCTGACGGTATCTTCGAGCTGGCCGGAGACACCGACAACGGCGACCCCATCGCCGCCAAGGTGACCACCTTCATGACGGACTTCGGCAGCCCCAACAACAAGCGGGTTCTGTGGACGTACCTCCTGGGTCGTCTTGACGACGGCATGAACGTCACGGTGAGTACCGATGAGGGTTTGTCATACACCTACCCGACGGTTGGTGCGAACGACGGATCGATGCGCACGCACCGGGCCAAGGTTGGTCGCGGCCTGAAAGGCAACTACTTCTCCTTCACGTTCGAGAACGTGGACGGGGCCGACTTTGAAATTGACCACGTCGA
>JAOQMQ010091744.1:0-17057 GCA_027563845.1 Erythroxylum subrotundum | reverse complement strand
CCGACTTGCTCCTCCTCCTTTAGGTTTTGTGTCTTCCAAAATAAAATGAAGTGGGCCATGACAATTAGAAATCATCTTCTATGTTCATCCTTGGGCCCAAAAACCTGGGCCTCTTTTATTTATTCCAGCTCCTTGCGTAAGTGCTGTCTCCTCTTGATTTAGTTGTATGTTGGCTTCCCATTAATTCATTTGTTGCTTTGTTGCCTTGATTTATTGAAAATCCCACGTGCCTGCTGGCTTCCTACCGTCTGTCTACGTTTTCATTGCCTGTTGCTTCATGCGTTCTCCAAGTTGCGTCTTTTCTAATTAATTGTGCTGATTTATTTCTCTTGGCTTAAGATGATTGATTGCTTCCCTTCTTTGTCAATTTCACTCCAAATTGCGTCACTTTGTATTTCGTCACCTAGAACATGCAAAGACACAAATTACCGTAAAAACACAAGCAACGCATCACAAAAACCTACCAAAAGAACATAAAACACAAAACATTAATATGACAAAATGCAAGTTATCACCCAATTTCTTCTTTGCACGCAACGCTATACGCATTGCCATAGCCCATTCGTCGTAGTACACACCTTTCATCTGAACGTGAGTGATCAACAAACCCGGATGATCACCAAACATAACACTGTACAGACCTCCTCCTTTTAGTGGTGGCGGCGGTGTCTCTCCTGACATCCTAATGTTCTTCGTTCTGTCTGTGTTTATGGATTTTGATTTCTTGTTCAAGGCTCTGATACCATGAACGATTTATGGAGGAAGATAATTTCTGATGTATATTTCTATTGATTATGTACAATATATACAAGAAATGTCGTGTGAGTTGTTCCTTGCTCACTAATTCCCTTAATGGACTGCTAGAAATAAGACTATAAGGACTCTTGCCAACTATACATATATTATGTCATATATACAAATATCCTCGAGATTGAATTTCCTATATTGATCATTTACAAAATATCAACAATATGATCCTATAGTTAGGAATCTCAATAGAGATTGTATTACTGATAGTATATTAGATGATAACAAGCTGGAGCAAGCTCCCCATCCTGGATGAACCAGGTCAACCTTCCTAACAATGATTATAGAATCATTGTTTTCTCTATCCTCAATAGACAACTATATCCCCCTCTTATTCTCTCTCCATAACTACCTTCTAACAAACTTGCCTACATGGTAGCTGACAGTCTCCCCTTAATAGGCCCCTTGTCCTTAAGGGGAATAGAAGGGAATTGTCCCTTTATGAAGTCTGTATCCTCCCAGGTAGCTTCCTCTACTGGTTTAGCCTTCCAACGGATTAGCCATTGTTGAACCTTTCTGCCTTTAGACTTACTGTAGCGTGAAGCCAGGACTGCTTCGAGTTCGACCCTTTCAGAAACATTCACTGCTAACCTTTGGCGAAGATCTTGCTCAGTAGGGTGGTCACCTATGGCCCTTTTCAGCGGAGAAACATGGAAAACTGAATGTACCTTGGTTGTAGGTGGAAGTTGTAATTTGTAAGCAGCCTGCCCTACCTTTCCAATGACCTTAAAAGGGCCATAATATCTTGCAGACAGCTTAGGACAGATACACCTTGCCATGGTGAGTTGTTTATATGGCCTGAGCTTAACATAGACCAAGTCTCCTACCTGGTACTGTACCTCCCTCCTATGAGCATCAGTGAATTTCTTCATTGATGACTGGGCATGAAATAAATTGTGCTTAAGTTGGCGTGAGGCCTCATCTCTATCAACCAAGGCTGCTGCCACTGACTCCACTTATGTCTCCCCATGGAGGAAGTGCAGTATAGATGGTGGTAAGCAGCCATAAACAACTTCAAAAGGAGTCCTTTCAATTGAAACATAAATATTAGTGCTATACAAATACTCTGCCCAAGATAACTAATGAGACCAGTGTTTAGGCTGTTTGGAGGCGAAACAACGAAGGTAGGTTTCTGGGCACCTATTAACCACTTCCGTTTGGCCATCCGTTTGGGGATGGTAGGAGAAACTCTTCTTCAATAATGTTCCTTGTAACCTGAATAATTCCTTCCAGAAATCACTTGTGAAGAGAGGGTCTTTATCACTCAATATGGAGTTAGGAATACCATGTAGCTTCACCGCATCTCTTATAAACACTTCAACCACTGTTTTAGTCGTGACTGGGTGTTTTAGAAGTAGGAAGTGAGCATATTTCGACAATTGATCCACTATCACCATTATAACTTCATAACCTTGGGATTTAGGAAGCCTTGTAATGAAGTCCATGGATACTTCATTCCAAACCAGCTTAGGAATAGGCAAAGGCTGTAAAAGACTAGTTGGAGTCATAGCCAAGTATTTGTTCCTTTGACATGTGGCGCACTCCCGTACAAATTTCTATATTGATGACTTCATTCCTAGCCAAAATAAACCACTAGCTAACCTTTTGTAGGTCTTAAGAAAACCATAATGTCCCACTATAGGAGAAGAATGATACTCTTGCAGTAAATGGGGAATTAATGCTGAAGTAGGAGATAGGACTAAGTAAGTTTTCCTTCACTTGATAATCTAGTTTAGATTTCGGATTCTATTGTAAGGTCGCCATGAGTTTACTAAGTTCCGCATCCTCCTGAATCTCCTTTCGGATCACTTCCATATCAACCCGGAGTTGAAACTGCTGCAAATAACAACTTATCTTCTTCCACTCTGGACAGAGCATCTGCAGCCCCATTTTGTTTTCCTAACTTATAGATCACTTCAAAATCAACACCCAACAATTTAGCGTGCCAACATTGCTGGTCTATCATGGAATTCTCTGGTTTAGTATATGCTTAAGGCTAGATGCTTAAGGTTCTTATGATCATTATAGACTTTGAAATGCCTTCCTAAAAAGAAATGTTTCCAATGTTGAATAGCTAGGACTATCGCCATCATTTCTTTTTCATAAACAGACTTGGAATAAGTTGACTCAGCTAATGCTTTGCTGAAATAGGCCAAGGGGCGACCTTCTTGCATTAAGACAGTACCTAATCCCTTTCCGGATGCATCACACTCAATTGAAAACTCTTTGGAGAAATTCGGTAAAGCTAGAACTGGTGAGGTGGTCATTTTCTTCTTGAGTTCCTCAAAGGCCACCTAAGCTTCGCTTCCCCAAGTGTTTATTCTTCTTGGTCAGTTTCGTAAGTGGTTTTGCGATTCTGCCATAATCTTTAACAAATTTTCTGTAATACCCCATAAGCTGAAGAAACCCTCTTACTTCCGTCACATTCTTAGGTACAGGTCATTCCACAATACTTTTGATTTTCAGTGGACCCATAGCTATTCCTTGACCTGAAAGTACATGACCTAAGTATTCCACAGATTGCTAGCCAAATAAGCATTTCTTCTTGTTCGCATACAAGTGATTATCCACTAATAGTTGTAACGCTCAGGCTAGATATTGCAAATGTTGGTTCCAATCTGAACTATAGCTTAAAATGTCGTCAAATAAGACTAAAACAAATCTGTGCAGCAGAGGTTTGAAAATGGAATTCATAGTAGATTGGAAGGTAGCAGGCGCGATCATGAGTTCGAAAGGCATTACTAGGTATTCATAATTTCCTTAATGAGTATGAAGGTAGTTTTATGGACATCCTCCTCTCTAGCTCTAATCTAGTGAAAACCCGATTTCAAATCTACTTTGGAAAAGTACTTGGCCCCATGTAACTCCTCCATCAACTCATCTATTACTAGGATAGGAAACTTGGGCATCGTAAGTTTATTCAAAGCCCTATAGTCAACGCACATTCGCCATGATTCGTCTTTCTTTTTAACAAGAATCACGGGGCTTGAAAAAGGACCGACATTAGGTTTGATAACCCTTGCTCCTAGCAACTCCTTAACTTGCCTTTTTATCTCATTCTTGTGGTGGTGCACATGCCTATAGGGTCGAAAACTTACTGGTTCTGCCCTTTCTTTCAGAACAATCGCATGATCACTGGTTCTTTGGGGAGGTAACTCATTAATCGATTGGAACACTGCATCAAATCTGGTTAAAACAGCTTGCAATTCTTATTTTTGTTTTGATTCTAAGGACCCCTTCCTTTCGACTATAGCCTTTCTAATTCCCATGGACCAGAGTAATCCTTCAATCTCCGCTTCCTCACGTTTGATCATTTTTTGTAGAGCATATGGAATAGACTCTTGCATATTAATTCCTTGCAAGGTTACTTCTGCCTCCATTCGGTCAAAAGACATAAACATTATCTTCCGATCTACCTTGACCACCCATAGTGTCTCCAACCATGCAGAACCTAATATTAAATCAGGTCCCCTAGTATTGAAAACATAAGCATCCACACTAAACTCTACTTCATTCACTTCTAGCTTAATTTCTTTACAAATGCCTTATGAGAAAGATCGGTGCCCATCACCTAATCTAACTCCAAAGGTTCGAGTATGAGTATTAGGGATTTCCATGGCCTTAACCAATTTACTCGACACAAAATTATGATTGGCTCCACCATCTACCATAATTAAAATAGGCATTTCGTTAAGCTTACCCATCATAACCATGGATCTTGTTGGTGAAGACTTTTCTCTTCCTATTTCTCTGTTCTCAACCAAATTGCAAACCAACTCCCAATCTTCCTGATTCTCATCTGCCTTCACTGCAACAAGATTATTCACTATTTCATCTTCTACATCTCCCTCCCAAATAATCAACTTGTACTCTTTATTTGGGCATTGATGAAGTGGACCAAAGGTTTGGCCACACTTAAAACATGACCCTTTAGCTCTTCTCTCCATTAGTTGCTCATAAGATAAATTCCTAGTTCCCTTCCACCTTGGACCATTTTGTCGATTATCACCAGCCAACACATTTCGGGGCCTATTTAGCAACCCCCTTTTATAGATGTGTTTTCCATTTAACTCGGGTGTTGGAAATTGGAAATGCCCAGCCGAGACCTATACTTAATAGTGGAAACCCCAGGCTTGTATTTCAATTCATTGGATCAGATTATTCCTTCTCTGACCAACTCCCTTTTCTACCTTACATGTAACTGAAAGTAACCGGGCTCGGGTCGATGGGTCATGGGTCCTGACTCGGTTCCTTATTTCTTCACGAAGACCTCCCAGAAAATAGCTCATAAACCACTCCACTGGAAAATGAGTGATTTGCGAAGTCACCCTCTCAAACTCTTCGCCGTGGAAAGAAGGTAGATCAACTCTTAATGTCGCATTTGTATGCTCCTCCCATGCACGTTTTGTAGCTGCTGAAATAGTGCGGCTCTCCTGTCTGTAAGGCTTTGACCCATGTACCGGCTTTTCCCCCAAAAGAAGAAGACGCGAGATGGGTCAGCGCTAGTGAGCCTTCTCCTTCGTCTCCCATACTCTGCTTCTCTGGGTTTCTGGCCTTAAAAGTTTGAAATCCTTCTCTCAATTCTGTCTGTAGTTGGCTTTGGGACTTTGCTAATGTCTCAACGTTAGCCATCAACGTGCTCAGCTGCATCCTGAGATCCTTCAGTGTGGCGTCGTGTGACTTCACCATTGCTTCTTGGGCTGAAATCGATGATTCTTGTCTCCTGAGAGATGCTTCCACTGCAAACACTCTAGTTTCCATACGTGTTTGCATACAATCTCTACTCCCTTAGTCTCTCAATGAAAGCACCAATTGTTAGGAATCTCAATAGAGACTGTATTATTGATAGTATATTAGATGATAGCAAGCTGGAGCAAGCTCCTCCTCCTGGATGAACCAAACCAACCTTCCTAACAATGATTACAGAATCGTTGTTTTCTCTATCCTCAATAGACAGCTATATCCCCACTCATTATCTGTCCGTAACTACCTTCTAATAAACTTGCCTATATGGAAGCTGACACTCCCCCCTTTTCTAATTTGTTTCTACGAATATAAGTTTTAACGGGCTTAGTTGGTATGGGCTAAGTAGAAGGTAAATTGTTAACAGCAACCATTTCCTCACTCTAAAACACTATTGACCTATCAAATGTTAGTTTGGCAGAATTGATGCATGCTTTGCAGGTACAAGAACAAAGAAGGCTCATGAGGTCTGAAGGGTTTATTGAAGGTGCATTAGCTACAAGATATGAGTCTAGCCAAGGAGGAAAAGGGAAGAAGAATGAGAAGAACAAGAAGGGAAACTTAGGTTCTAATTCTCCTAATATCAGTAAGGGAACAAAATCTGATTTCCCTCATTGTAAACACTATGGAAGGAAGGGTCATCCACCTTTCAAATGGTAGAGAAAGCCAGACCAATAATGTGAGAAATGTCAAACGATGGGGCATCATCAGAGGATTTGCAAGAGCAACACTCAACAGAAGACTGTGACATAAGTGAATTTGTAGCAGAAGAATGTTGCTCAGGTTGCTAATCAGAAAGAGGAGGAGCAACTATTTGTAGCTTCTTACTTTGCAACTTGTAATTCAACTGAGAAGTGGCTCATCGATAATGGTTGTACTAACCATGTGAACTTTAATTGTGATCTCTTCATGGAGTTGGACATTTCAGTAGCTTCCAAAGTGAAGATTGCTAACGGAGATTACACTGCGGTCAAGGAAAAAGGCACAGTAGCAATTAAAAGCACTTTAGGTACAAAGCTTATCAAAGATGTGTTATTTATACCTAATATCAATCAAAATTTGTTGAGTATTGGCCAGTTGATTCAAAAAGGTTTCAAAGTTATCTTTGAAACAAATCAGTGTTAATCAAAGACGTAGAAGACAAAGATGTGTTTAAAGTAAAAATGAAAGGGAAGAGCTTTGCATTTGATCCATTGGAGGAGGAGCAAGTAGCGTTTTCTGCAACAAAAACTTATATAGAAGTATGGCACAAAAGGCTTGGATATTGCAATCATACAACTGTTGTGAATTTGCAGAAAAAAAAGAATTGGCTCAATGTCTCCCTTACCTTGAATATAAAATTCCTGATTATAAAGCCTGTCAACAAGGAAAGCAAAGACGACTTCCCTTCAAGCAAGCAACTTGGAGAGCTATTGAAAAACTACAATTGATATACACTGATTTGGCTGGACTTCACAAAACTCCATCTCTCTATGGGAACAGGTATTTTTTAATCTTCGTTGATGACTATTCTAGAATGTGCGGGATCTATTTTCTCATATTCAAGTCAGAAGTTGCTGGTGTGTTTTGGAAATTCAAGCAATAGATTGAAACACAAAGTGGGCATAAAATTCAAGCTTTGAGATCTGATAATGGCAAGGAGTACACCTCCAATTTGTTTAATCTTTTTTGTGAAGAGGCTGAGATTGAACATCAACTCATTACTCCATACACTTCACAACAAAATGGAGTTAGTGAGAGAAAGAATCGTACCATAATGGAGATGGCTAGATGTTTGATGCTTGAGAAGAAATTGCCAAGGGAATGTTGGGCAGAAGCAGTGCACTGTTCAGATGTGAAAACAGATGAGAGATAATTTTGTGAATGAAAGAATTATCATTCATTTCTGTTAAAAGTTGTACAACGAATACAATGAAAACTTATATACAAAGCTAACTACAAAATGAGAATGTAAGCTAAGTGTCCAGCTCAGCATTTTGTTATAATAGAAAAAGCTTCCCTTAACTAACACTAAATAACTATTTACATTTATATTTCAACAGCCCCCCTGATCTTGCTAAAAATCAACCAAACCCAACTTGAACTTGAAATTATTGAACATTGGTGCATTGAGAGCCTTGGTAAATATATCAGCTATTTGTAGAGAAGAAGAAACATGTACTGGTTCCACTAAACCTTCCTTTATCTGTTGACGAACCACATGACAATCAATGTCAATGTGCTTAGTTCTCTCATGGGAAATAGGATTAGCAGCTATATGTAAGGCTGCTTTATTGTCACAATTTAGAGAAACTGGAAGTTGAATTGGTACTTCCAAGTCCCTAAGAATAAATGAAATCCACATAATCTTAATTACAACATCAGCCATGCTCCTATATCCTGCCTCTACTGACGATACTGAAACTGTATCTTGCTTCTTACACTTTCAAGATGTAAGAGATTGTCCCATAAAAACACAATAACCTGTCAAAGATCTTCTACTGTCTATACATGCTGCCCAGTCTGCATCACTGTATATGAAAGGTTGAAAATCTGTTGAAGCTGATAAAACAAACCCAACGAAAGACATCCCTTCAAATACATGCATTGTGCAATTCCAATGAACTGTTTTAGGAGCATGCACATGCTGGCTCAACTGATGCACTGCATAAGTTATATCTGGTCTTGTAAATCCCAGATACAACAATCTTCCCATTACTCTTCTATACTTTTGAGCATCCTCAAGTAAATCTCTTGATTCAGTACTAAGTTTCAACCCTTTTGGCATAGGAGTTATAACTGGCTTGGCACCCATTAATCCTGCTTTTGAAATGAGATCCAAAGTATATTTCCTCTTATTTACATAAGTGCCATTAGAGGACCTTGCAATTTCCAATCCAAGAAAGTATCTAGCTGGTCCTAGATTCTTTATAGTAAACTTTCGATCTAGAAAAGACTTCAAAGTATTAATCACATGTTCTGACGTACCAATCAACAACATATCATCAACATAGACAAGCACTACCACAAATTATGTCCCTTCGTGATATACAAACAAACAGTTGTCATGAACTGATTGTTTAAAACCAAAATCCAGCAATGCAGTAGTCAATTCAACATTCCATTATCTTGAGGCCTGTTTCAAACCATAAATAGACATCTTTAACCTACACACTTCCCTTTTCTTCGCCTTGTCATAACCATTAAGAGGCAACATGTATAATTCTTCATCAATAAAATTGTGTAAAAAAGCATTATTGATGTCTATTTTATGAAGAATCCATTGTTTTGCAGAAGCCAGGGTTAAAACTATTCTCACAGTTACTGTTTTGACTACTGGAGAAAAACTATATGTATAATCTTCACCCTCCACTTGATTGTAGCCCTTGGCCACCAATCTTGCCTTATATCTGTCAACTAACCCATCAGGATGTAATTTTGTCTTAAAAACCCATTTTGACCCCATAGCCGACTTTCCTGAAGGTAACTTTATCAGTTCCCATGTTTGATTGTCTTCTAATGCTTTTAACTCCTGTTGCATTGCACTCTCCCAATGAGGTTTTCCTTTGGCTTCTGAATAATACAAAGGATCATCAATTTTATCAACCTCTGCCAGAAAAAAAATTTGTATTCTGAAGAAAAATTTGTAGGATCTATAAAAGGATAACCATAAGAGTATAGCTAGTAGGCTGCTTCACTGTGATTGTCCTCTATCCTGACTGACTTTTAGTAACAGTGTTTGTTACAAACCATTTAACCAAGAAGGTACATTTCTTGGTCTTGAACTTCTTCTGACTGTTATTGATATTTGCATCGGTTCTGACTGGTCCATCAAGACTATGTCTGAATCTGCAGGACTGAAATCTACCACTAGTTCATTTGCATCATGAATTATTAAGTATGCATCTCTTGGTTGAGTTGTAATTGGAACTTGCATAACACCCTTTTGCTGCAACTGTTGTGACTGTTGTGAATTTTCTAAACCAGAATTAAAAGGAAAATTTTCTTCATGGAAAACAACATCTCTGGCAGTAATATAACCTTTACTTTCAAGATCATATAGCTTGTAACCTTTCTGTCCCATCGAATGTCCCAAGTATATGCATCTTCTGGCTCTAGCTGCAAATTTAGATTTCTGTGGCCGCACATCTGTAGAGAAACACAAATAACCAAAAGTTCTAATAATATCATAGTTGGGCTCCTTATCTGACAACAATTCATAAGGTGTCTTCCATTTTAAAGATGCAGAAGGCCACTTATTTATGAGATAAGTAGCATGTAAGATACTATCACCCTAAAATTTCTTTGGTAAACCAGATTGAAACATCAAAGCCCTTGCAACTTCAAGAATGTGTCTGTGTTTCCTCTCTACTGTCCCATTCTATTAAGGAGTATATGGACAACTCCTTTGATGTTGAATACCTCCTTCTTTTAATAAAGCTTAAGTTGATTGCTTAAAAACTCTGTGCCATTGTCAGATCACATAATCTTTATATTGTTGGAAAATTGAGTTTTCACCATATCAAAGAAAGCCTTTAGGATATAACTCACTTGTAACTTTGAAGCCATAAGAAAAGTCCACGTGCTCTTGCTATATTCATCCACAATTGTGAGAAAATAATGTGCTCCAGACAAAGATGCTTGAGCATAAGGACCCCATACATCCACATGTATTATGTCAAAAATTTTAAAACATTCAGTATCACTGGTTGGAAAACTGAATCTAGTCTATTTGGCCATTAAACAAATTTCACAACTCAGGTTTGTAACAGTTTTCTATAAACCATTACAACATCAAAATTTCTGCATTACAAAATTACATGGATGGCCTAACCTATTATGCAAAACATCACATTTGACTACTGCTGTCTTATTTATCACACAAGTAGTTTCACCATTACTCCTATTTACAGTGCTTGAATCTTTGCAAAACAAATCACATTTCTCCTTACTTCTGAATGTGTCTCCTTCGATGACATACAAATTGTCCTTTACTTCTCCAAAAACAATCTTGTTGTCAGTCAAGAGCTCCTGTAAATCACAGTGAGTGGAATAACATTTAAGCATTACTGGTACAGACTTAACCAATTTACTTACTGAAATCAAATTGTGACTGAAACTAGGAACAAACAACACATTATTCAGCATCAGATTATTGCTCAACACCACATCTCCTTTATACTTGACATCAACAACCACTCTATTTGGTAAATGCACTTTAGTAGGTTTTGTAACTTCAAACAAGTTCTGAAACCATTCTTTCCTAGTGCATATATGTGTGGAAGCACCAATGTCAATTATCCACTCATCACTTTTTGCATACACAGGCACATTCGTATGTGAATTCACTAACAGCATACCTATATGCTCAATATTGACAAAATTCATGCATTCTATGTCAACAATCTGTTTGCCTTTCAAGATCTTCGAAAGCTCTTGTTGAAACAACTTTGTGATATTTGCATTTTGTTCTGAATTCTCATTAAAAGGAACTTCTGCCATGTGAACTTGTTTTCCCTTTCTATCTGCTTGAACTCCCTTCTTTTTCTTCAATTCCTTCCACTAATCCGGATAACCATGAATTTTAAAACAAGAATCCCTCTCATGCCCCTCCATATTGCAATGATCACAATGTTTATCCTCTTTCTTCTTGTTATCCTTTTTTTTTTAACTTCCTTTTCCAACATTACTGCCTTTAACAAACATAGCACTGTTTTCTATTGACTTAGAGTTCTGCATTTATATGTGTCTCTGCATTTCAACTCTTGCAACCATTTAGTACACTTTATCAATACTGGGTAAAGGATCGGATGCTAAGATCTGACTTCTAATATGATCAAAAGACTGATTAAGTCCCATCAAGAATTGCAACACTCTATGCTTCATTTCTGTTGCTTCTAGTTTCTTACTCAGTTCATATTTGCAACCACTACATATACACATTGGCATCAGTTCCAACCGATTCATCTCATCCCAACATTTTGCCATTTTGCTGTAATACACAGCCAGAGAATTATTTCCTTGTTCTGTAGCATTGATCTCTCTTTGTATTTGATAAATATGAGGACTATTTTTCTTATCCCTAAACCTTTCTTCTATTCTATCCCAAAGAATCTGCGAATTAGTGTTGTAGATAAAAGCATCTGCAAGTTCCTTCTCCATAGAATTCAAGATCCATTGCTTTATCATACAATCAACCTTCCTCCATCTTTTATACTCTGCATCATTCATTGGTACAGTCAAAGAACCATCAATAAACCCTAACTTATCCTTTGCTTCCAACAAATTCATGATTGAAAAACTCCAACTCATGTAATTGGATCTAGTCAATGGCGATGTTACTGACACCATTCCTGGATGATCTAAATTGTGTAGTCGGTAGGGATCTTCCTCCTGAAATTCATTCCTTCCTGCATATGTTCTTGAATCTGCCATTTCTCAAGTTACTCAACTAAAACTAACTGCAATCAACTCCTAATGTGCAAATAGTTAACAAAATTCCTCACGGAACAAATGGATTCAATATCTCGCATCAATCTTAGCCAATTGACTCTGATACTATGTTCAAATGTGAAAACAAATGAGAGAAAATTTTGTGAATGAAAGAACTATCATTCATTTCTGTTAAAAGTTGTACAACAAATACATTGAAAACTTATATACGAAGCTAACTACAAAATGAGAATGTAAGCTAAGTGTCCAGCTCGGCATTCTATTATAACAGAAAAAACTTCCCTTAACTAACACTAAATAACTATTTACATTTATATTTCAACATGCACACTACAGTTTTCCTTCTCAATAGGCTTCCTACAAAGGCTCTAACAGGAAAGACTCCTTATGAAGCCTGGTATGATTTTAAATCTTCTCTAAAATATCTCAGAGTGTTTGGATGCTTGTGCTTTGTTTATGTTCCTCATATTAAAAGGGATAAACTGGATAAAAAGGCAGAAGTAAACATCTTTGTTAGTTACAGCACAATCTCTAAGGCTTACAGAATTTTCCAACCAAACACTAGGAAAATTTTGATAAGTAGAGATATGCATTTCATAGAGAATGATGAGTGGGATTGGGAAGGAAAGCAGTCAACTTTGATTCCTAACCAAGTTACAAAATTACAGCTCAAAGAAGACGAGATGTTTGATGAAAATCCTATTAGAGGTATGAGATCACTTTCTGATCTCTATCAGAGATGCAATGTGGTTATACTTGAACCTACAAATATTTGGGATTTAAGAAAGATCCAAAATGGTTACTGTAATGAGGAAGAGCTTAAAATGATTGAAAAAAATTAGACTTAGAAGTTGGTAAAAAGACCCGTAGATAGAAAGGTGATTAGCGTAAAGTGGGTTTTTAAAACCAAGTTAAATCCTGATGGCTCAATCAACAAGCATAAAGGTAGGCTTGTTGTGAAAGGGTATGCTCATATTTTTAGTGTTGATTTTTCCGACACTTTTGCTCCTGTTGCTTGACTAGATACAATCAAGTTGTTGCCTGCAATGATTGCACAAAAGACTTGGAAAGTCTATCAACTTGATGTTAAATCAGCCTTTCTAAATGACTTTCTTGAAGAGGAGATATACGTTAAGCAGCATGATGGATTTGCAGTCAAAGGGCATGAAGATGATCTGTATTTGCTCAAGAAAGCCTTATATGACTTGAAACAGGCACCTAGAGCCTGATATAGTAGAATTGATGAGCATTTGATTCAGTTGGGTTTTAGAAAAGTCTCAATGAAGCTACCCTCTACATCAAAGGTGATGAGATCAATTTTGTAGTTGTTTCATTATATGTGGATGATCTGCTGGTTACAGGAAGCAATGAAGAACTTGTGACACTTTTTTCGGAACACTCGCCGAAACCTCCTCTGACACAGCAGCCAAATAACACAAAACGCAACGCCACAACAACCACGTACAATGTGCACAGAAAGGGCAGTTAGTTACGATTCTTTGTCAATTGTTTTTTATTTCTGCAGTACAGTGTCATTTGTTTTCTTCTTCTTCGTTTGTATAAAGGACATGTACAGTGACATTTGTTTTCATATACAAAAACGAGAGTTTCCTCTCAAATCCCCCTTTTACTACCGCTTACCATAATCTTGCATGGTATCAGAGCGGGACATATCTTGACCTCTTAACAATACCCATATCATGTCTCACAACGACAAAAGTGACAGTGAAATCAACATACACGGGAATGACGCTGAACTTGGCTCCTACTCCATCGCAGCGTCTGAAAACCCAGGGAGTGTCTTAGTGACCTCACTACTCGATGGAAATAACTATCTATCGTGGAGTCGATCTATGAGCATCGCATTAGGAGCTAAAGATAAGATGGGGTTTGTAAACGGCGATATCAGCAAACCAGAAAATAACGCATCTCTCCTCCGGAAGTGGCGCACTGTAGATAAAATGGTAACTTCTTGGATCTTAAACTCCATTAGCAAAGAAATAGCTGACTCTTTTCTAGTGGTCACGTCTGTTAGAGACTTGCGGGAGGAGCTAAAATCTAGGTACGGAGAGAGTGACGGGCCGCATATTTACCAGTTAATGCAAGAAATAGGCAACCTGAGACAAGGGAATGGATTAGTGACTACATACTTTACGAAGTTAAAAAAGTTGTGGGATGATTTGAACTGTTTGATGCCTTTTGCGAGATGTGCTTGTGAAGCAAATAACAAAAACAGATCCGTGGAAAATAACATAAGGCTTGTTCAGTTCCTAATGGGGTTAAGGGAGGAAAATAGTCATGTGGTAGGCCAAATCATGTTGAATGATCCATTACCGCAAGTCAGTCGAGCCTACTCCATGATTTTGACAATAGAGAGACAGAAAAACATATCACAGAATCACGGAGAAGGAGGAAGCCACATGAATGTAGCATTGAAGGCTAAGTCAGGAAGTTATAAAAGAACTGAGAGCAGAGACAGTGGCAGCTCAAGCAATTACAATAGGCGAAAATTTAACCCCAGAAAAGAGGACAAGTATTGTGAACACTGTCACGAAAAAGGACACACCTGCTTCAAACTACACGGAATACCAGATTGGTTCAAGGAGTTAAAGGAAAAAAGGAATAGAGAAAAGAGTCACCATGTTGCTGCCGTGATGGAGACACCCATTGACAATGGACCAGCAAACACAGAGTCAACTAAGAAGGAGGTGGACATCAACGTACTGGCCCAACAAGTGAACGAGCTAATGAGGTGCATAAAAGGTAAAGGTAACGTAGAAACCAACCATGTTGCTTTTAGCAACTTTGCGGGTAAGAATCCTTCTCTACATAGTGCTTCGTAAGACAAAGGTTCATGGATAGTAGATTCAGGTGCATCTACCCATATGTGTTCAGATATAAAATACTACTCTTGCATAAAACCCTCTACCCTGTCTGGTTCCGTAACTCTACCTGATGGAAACACTAAACTAGTAAACATCACAGGTAGCGTAAAACTAAACCCGAAAATAACCATCAACAACGTCCTGCATGTGCCAACATTTCATCACAATTTATTATTCGTGCACAAGTTAGTATCTCAAAACAACCTAGCTGCCATCTTTGTTTCTGACCGATTGTATTTACAGGACCCATGGACTGATTATGTGGTGGCAATTTGCGAGGAGGAGGCAGGAATCTATAAACTTACACCGCAACATTTTTTGCCGGCCAAAACACTAAAAGGTCCATCTTTGCATTTTTATTTAAACAATTCTGTTGTTTGCAATGTAACGAACAATGTTGATAATTAGCATCTACGTTTAGGACACGTATCCAAGAAAAAAATTATGCACATTCCTTGCATAAAATCTTCCAAGTCTAATTTTTTATGTGACATCTGTCCCCTTGCCAAACAAACCAGAAAACCCTTCACGACACATTCCATAACTACAAAAAAAGACTTCGAATTACTACATGTTGACCTTTAGGGCCCATATCACACACCGAATTTAGATGGGTCTGAATACTTTATTACCTTAGTGGACGACTTTACCCGAGCCACATGGACCATCTTGATCAAAACAAAAGACCAAACTTTGAGTGCCTTAATTAATTTTATAACCATGACCGAAAAATAATTTTCTACCCCGATCCTTGCGATTAAAACCGACAATGGAAGTGAGTTTATGAATACTTCATTCCGCGAGTACCTTGCATCAAAGGGAATAAACCACCAAAAAACATGTGTTTACACACCCTAACAAAATGGGGTTGTCGAACGAAAACATAAACATCTGCTACAAGTAACCGACCCCTTCTGTATCAGTCCAAATTACCCAAACACTACTGGGGGGAAGCCTTGTTAACTTCAACCTACATCATCAATAGATTACCCACCAAAATCTTATCCTGGGTATCCCTATATGAAAAATTATACAATAAAACGCCCACATACGACCACATGAAAACCTTCGGGTGTATATGTTATGTAACCAATACCAAACCACACAAAGAAAAATTAGAACCCAGAGCTACCAAATGTATTTTTCTTGAATACGCTTCGGATAAATGAGGGTACAAATTACAAGATTTACAATCAAAACGCATCATAATAAATAGGGATGTTGTCTTTTATGATACCATGTTTTTACAACCACCAGACCAACCCCAGAATATACCCATACCACAAATACAAATTCATTTTGACCAACAAGACCCTTTCCCTCATGAAACCACTCCACCCACTAACCACTTTACAACCAACCCAACTACACCGAGTCCAACACCTGACATTAAAAACCCATCTTTCCCAAGACGCCAAATATCACCTGGCTCCATCACTGAAGACTCTTTCCCAACCAACACCGACAACAATTACTCTTCCAAAAATCCCAGAGCTCATTCACCACCGCCGCCTCTACGTATCAGCACCCGACCACGTTTTCGACCCTCCTACCTTGATGATTATGTCTCCCTTGCAACGCCCACTCCTCCTCTTACGCCTACTGCCACCACATCTTCAGTCCAGGTACCCTCTGATCTCTTTCTTTCCGACACATACACCTCCTACATCGCACACGTTTCTGCTGAGTATGAACCTTTGTCATATGAAAGTGCTCGACAAGACTCATTATGGGTAGAACCGATGGATGCAGAAATTGAAGCTTTGGAGCTCAATCACACATGGACCCCTACGGTATTACCATACGGGAAAAGAGCCCTATCCACAAAATGGGTTTTTAAAATCAAGCAGAAATCAGATGGTTCTGTGGAAAGGAGAAAAGCCAGATTAGTCGTCAACGGCTTCAATCAGACTGCAGGGATTGACTATTTTGATGTTTTCTCTCCTGTCACCAAAAACACATCAATACGAATTTTACTCGGAGTCGCAGCTTCACTTAACTGGGCAATACATCATTGCGACATCAACTATGCATACTTACATGGGCACATCGATGAAGAGATTTATTTGCAACCCCCACCTGGATTCAACAAAGTTTTACCCGGACAAGTCTTTGTAGGAAAATCCCGGGATGTACATCACATGTACAAGGTGCGGAAAACAAAAATTTTTGTTGCCGGGACCTTCCCGA
>JAOQMQ010091621.1:0-17085 GCA_027563845.1 Erythroxylum subrotundum | reverse complement strand
TGAGGTATAATCAGTGGTGAGGAATCCCTTCCTCGTGACGCACGCGTCCAGATGTCACGCAGGACGTCGGGCTCGTGTTGCACCAGGGAGGGGTTCCAACAGTCCCGTATCCATTGTGGATATCGGGCTCATTGATAACTGTCCCGTATCCGTTGGGGATACCGGATTCATTTTACATAGTAAGCCTTTGGCTCTTATAAACATTCTGAGCTTTAAGATCTTTTTCACATTCTGAGCTTTAAGCTCTTTTTCGGTGGCTACTCCGGTCACAACTGCCTTTATGTTTTATGCATTCATGTAATGAAATGCATCACATTCACATATCAATCACATGATTTCGGATTCACAATCACTTTCACATTCATCATTAGACCTTGGTTCGACATTCAACAATTAAGTCGAGAATACACTTATTTCTTTTTATTCAAATACAAATAACACTTCAATATCACATTTATGCATTAAGTCTCATACCTTCATTGTTCGGCATCAACATAAGCAAATTACATTCATATCAGGCATATTCACATTGCATAATAATCATAACCGTAGTAATTCAATGTAGAAATGGAAATAAGAAAAAACAATAAAATGAGACCATCTAGGTCGACTCACAGTATGCTTCAGATTAGCATTAGCTTCCATGATTTGGAAATGTCTGAATGCAAATGTTTAACCTACTCATCACATTTATGCAATATGCACGTTGCACACATATTAATAATTGCACAATCACATAACATTCAGTTTTACACATATGTATGTGTGTAATGTATAATGCATGCTCAATGACAATCCTGGGTATATTATCCAATTTCATATCTTATGCTCATTTTTATTTCATAATTCAATCTCTCATAATTTATTTTCTAGCATTATTTGCTCTCAAAATAACAATTTCTCATTCACTTTAACTAGATACCCATTACTCCTTTCCTTTGAATCACAACAACAATCATATAAATATCTTTATTTCCATTATACACACGTCTTTGATGCTTTAATAGCAACAATTCATTCGCTAATGTTATTCTAACATTATATAATCATACAATATCCTAACTCTTATTCTTTCTTATAAATTCTCCAAAATTCCATACCTTCGAATCTATTTTCCATGACCTATAGACAATTCAAAAGAAGTAATTTGACAATACTCTCTTCTAGAAAATTGTTCTCCTATCTTTTAAGTTTCCAATGACACCAATATCATTCAATTTGGCTTAGTAATCTGAAAGTTATACCCCAAACATTTTCAGACTGTTCTTATACCAAAATAGTATCTTGTACTCAACTTTAATTCATAATCTGGAATTCTAGAGAAAGAATTAAAGTTTAATTTCTTCAGACAATTTGTAGCCCTATGTCTCTAGTTTACTCCAAATTAAAAATAATTCCATTTGGATAACTATATAAGAAGATATAGGCAAAAGAAAGAAGGATGTTCAATGAGCAAAAAGCTCTTGGGTGCACGATCGTGCATAACTTAGGATGTTCAATGAGCAAAAAGCTCTTGGGTGCACGATCGTGCATAACTTTTAATCTTTAACAAAATAAGTCATGGTCGTGCATCATTAATGCACGACTTTGCATTTTAATATACCCATGTCACGAGCGTGCAACCTTCACGTACGCTTATGCACACCAACAAGTCATGGCTGTGCAACCTTAACGCACGACCGTGCATACCCACTCGAACCAGTTCCAAAATTTGCGCTCAATCTCTATTAATGATTTTAGATGGCTTAGATTTTTGGTGGAGAGCTAGAGCCAAGTGTTTCGAGTCCAATGGTCCAAGTCCCATGTCATTTGGAGGTTTGAAGAGGAAGTTATGGCTAAAAGAATAAGGGATGTTTGAAAACAGTCTCCCTTCGGTAGCCATAGAAGTCACAATCATGTCCAAAGGATTTCAAAAGTCACAATTGTGCTTCTGCACGATCGTGCTTGTCTTGATTCTTTACAAAGTCACGATCGTGCAGAAGCATAATCTTGCTTTTCTTCTTCTCTTCCAATACTTCAATTTTTCTTCATCTTCCTCTCTTTTTCTTCCTTTCTGTACTTTTGTTAGAAGTAAGTTTTGATATCTGAGAGTTAAAAAGGGGTTTGTTATTTCCTAAGTTTCTTTCCTTGTTATCACCTTCTTCGAATTGAAGATTTTCTTCAAACACACAGAGTTTTCCATCAAAATCCCTCTTAGGGATTTCTTTACTTTTCCTTTTTCCTAAACCAATCCCACCTTTTTATTATCTACTCTATCCTAGGGAAAACCAGAAGTTGGTTATTTTTCAAAGTGAATATATGATTTCTGCATGGAGTTAGGGCTTGAAGATAATTAAAGCTTTTGGAGTTTTCAACAAATAAGTAGTGAATAAATTTGTTAGAGTTATGGATTTTTTTGAAATAACTTGATGAATTTAATATCATTTACATGGAGCATGGAACTAGTGTATATTTATGAACACTGTTGATGAGATGAAAAATTGGGTTATAGTGTTAACTTAGTTTTTGAAAGATTGGTAGTGATTAGATGATGTAAAAATGATTTTGGAGTTAGAAATAACATTGAAATCGTGTATAGGGTTAGTGTAGAAGATTAAAGTTTGCAAAGGTGAAACATGCTCTGTTTCTTCACTGTGCATATATATAAATATATAGGTGTATATGTGAGTTGATGAATCCTTTGGAGATGATCAAGAAAATGCTTTTTGAGTTGAAGAGTAGTTGTAAAATGATAGTCTGAGATGGGAATGAGTGTTTAAATGGAAGTTGAGAGGAAACATGGGGATTGAGAATGAAGTTTGGAAATTTCTAGGAATGAATAGTTAAGAGGTTAAATTTTTGATCTGAAACTTCTATGAATTTTTTGTACTGATATATAGAGATTTTGACAAGGTTGTTTTCATGAAGTTGTAGATCTTCTTTTATCTTTCCAACGATATATAATATGAAGTTTTTCGATAGTTGAGTTGAAAGTTATGGTCCTTATAAGGGAAGATACTCAAGAGTACAGATAGTATCGTCTGTGATTGTATGTTATGTGAAATAATGTGTTGCATGAGTTGAGTGAACCATCGATGATGGTTACCTCATTGAGTTTGCAAAACTCACCAAAATTGTGACCTTATCTTTTCAGGACCGAGAGACGACCCTAACTACTGAAGAGGCTCTACCAGCCGTGTAAATTGTGATTGGCAAGAAAAGTCATGGCTCAAAGGTCGATCGGCTGGGATTTTTGGACATATTAGTTAGATTGTACATATTTTCCTCATTCATGTAGTACTATTGTATTAGGTTTTTGATGATGTACATATGGAAAATGGTGAAAGACACAATGTAGACTTTTGGTTTTGCGAAATGAAATGAGGAAAAAGTTGGTTTTAAAATATTGTGATTTTCTATTGATGCTTTATAAGTGAATAATGATATGATGCCATGTGAAGTGAACGTAGTGATCGAATGTAGCTCGCCCTTATTGCAGGATATGTACCGGAATGACCTCCGACGTCCCGGTATGTACCCTGCGATAAGGGGGCGCTACATTTAGGTGGTATCAGAGCATAGTTGGCATCTGTTGGGACATATAGAAATGTTAAGCATAAAATATCATGAGAAATGCGGATAATGATTGAAGTTATTGTTTGTTATAGGTCATCCGCCCTAGGTGATCAGATTGATCAACCAGCTGACCAAGGATCAGTAGGAGCCAATGGGGAGTCCTCGGTGCCTCAATTAGAGGAGATGCCTCCTAGAGTTCCCGAGAGAAGGAGGAGGAGGTATGATAGGTTGCGAAAGTAGGGAGCTGTGGACTTTTATGATAGCACAGACGCTGTTGAGGCTGAGGGATGGTTAGAGAGGACAGAAAAGGTATTTGATCAGATGGACTGTGAGCCTAATGAGAGGTTCAATTATGTAGTGTCTTTACTGCAGGGCCTAGCATATCAGTGGTGGAAGACTGTTCCAGGCGGTACCACCAGGCCTTGCTAGTTGAAGTGGGAAGACTTTTTGAGAGTCTTCAGAGATAACTACATGCCCAAGATCTATTTGGATAGGAAGATGAAGGAGTTCCTGGAATTGAAGCAGGGTAGGATGTCAGTGGTGGATTATGAGATCCGGTTCAATGAGCTGATGGGCTATGCTACTGCTCTGATTCCTATGGAAGAAGACAAATGTAGGAGGTTTGAGGCTAGCCTCAATATGGAGATCAGAACAAGATTGGCCATCTCAAACCTAAGCAGTTTCACTGAGCTAAGAGCTGTGTCTATCAGGATCGAGCAGTTATTGAGGGAGAGCCAAGAAGAGATTGGGCAAGGATCCAGAGGGAAGAGGCCTAGTGAGAGTTCGGGCAGTTCTAGCAGGAGCTTTAATAAGCATCAGAGTAGAGTCTTCAGAGGTGGATCCAGGTAGTCAGGATCTGGGCAGAAGGGTAGATTTTCACAGACTGGCAGTGGGAGAGGTACAACACAGAATCAATTTCCAGTTTGTGAACACTGTGAAAGGAGGCATGGCGGTGAGTGTTGGAGGCTGACTGGAGCTTGCCTCAAATGCGACTCCATGGACCATCAGATTAGAGATTGTCCTGCTACTTTGGGAGCTCAGCCTGTTGTGAGTGGGCGATCTGTGAGTGATGCTACGGTCCAACAGAGCAGAGGTGGTGGATCTAGACACAGAGGTCGAGGTAGAGGTAGAGTGAGATCTGGGAGTTCTTCCATGAGGACTGAGGGGTGAGGCAGCGGACCGCAGTCCTAGGCTAGGGTCTATGCTATGACCAGGTAGGAGGCCCAAGACTCAACAGATGTAGTGGTAAGTGCGATTCTTGTTATGACTTTGAGGTATTTGCACTGCTAGATACAGGATCCACATACTTTTTTATTGCACCATATTTGGCATGTAGACTGCATTGTGATGGGGAGTTGCTACAGTATGGGCTAGAGGTGAGTACACCTCTAGGTAGTACTACTATTATAGGAGAGGTCTGCAAGGGGTGCTTGATTAAGATTGATCAAGTAGAGTTGAAGGCAGACCTGATTATACTAAAGTTGAGGGAGATAGATGTTATCCTAGGCATGGATTGGCTCACTGCTCATAGAGCCATCATGAACTGCTATAGCAAGGAGGTAGTACTGGAATCTCCTGGTCAGCTGAGGACAGTTTTCAGAGGAGTTAGTCAGGCAGTGCCAACTAGGATGATATCATTTATAAGTGCACTGAGATTGATGAAGGGTGGATATGAGGCTTATCTGGCCCACATCATTGATACCAGAGCTGAGCAAAGTGTACAGGACATTCCAGTGGTTAGGGAGTTCCTGAATGTGTTTCCCGATGAGCTACCTAGTTTACCATCAGATCGAGAAACAGAGTTCACAATTGATCTAGTTCTAGGTGTTGCTCCTATATCCATTCCTCCATATAGGATGACACTTGTGGAACTAAAGGAGTTGAAGGCTCAGCTTCAGAAGTTCTTGAAAAAGGGTTTTATTAGACCCAGTGTTTCACCTTGGGGAGCTCTAGTGCTATTTGTGAAGAAGAAAGATGGGACTTTAAGATTATGCATCGATTATAGGCAGCTGAATCGGGTGACAGTGAAGAGCAAATACCCGCTGCCTAGAATTGATGACTTGCTTGACTAGTTGTAGGGAGCTTAGGCATTTACTAAGCTGGACTTGAGGTCAGGATACTATCAGTTGAAGATAGCTGAGGCTGATGTACCTAAGAGTGCATTCAGGAGCAGGTGTGAGCATTTTGAGTTTCTAGTGATGCCGTTTGGGTTAACTAATGCCTCGACAGCTTTTATGGCCTTGATGAATAAGGTGTTTCAGCCCTACCTGGATCGATTTGTTATTGTGTTCATTGATGATATCTTGGTGTATTCAAAGAGCAAAAAGGGGCATATTGAGCATCTGAGAGTCATCTTATATATTATGAGAGAGAAGTAGCTGTATGCCAAATTCAGTAAGTGTGAATTTTGGCTAGATTAAGTTATGTTTCTGGGGCATATAGTGATTGGAGATGGCATACAGGTAGATCCAGAGAAGATTGAGGCAGTGATGAATTGGGAAGCTCTGAGGAATGTGTCAGAGATCCGAAGCTTCCTAGGATTGGCGGGTATTACCGCAGGTTTGTCGAGGGAGTTTTCTCTGATCTCAGCCCCTCTGACAAAACTTCTGAGGAAGAATGTAGTGTTCAAATGGAATGAGGAGTGTCAGAAAAGCTTTGAGGAGCTGAAACATCAGTTGGCTACTACACCAGTGTTGACTATTCTATCAGGGATCGGAGGATATGTGGTATACAGTGATGTGTCGCATCAAGGCTTAGGATGTGTATTGATGCAGCATGGTAAGGTGATCGCCTATGCATCGAGGCAATTAAGGACCCGTGAGATCAATTATCCAGTACATAATTTAGAGCTAGTTGCAGTGGTCTTTGCTCTAAAGATTTGGAGACATTATCTGCATGGGGAGACTTTCCAGATATACACTGATCATAAGAGCTTGAGATATCTGTTGAGTCAAAGGGAGTTGAACTTGCGGTAGAGGAGATGGATTGAGCTACTGAAAGACTATGATTGCATTGTTGAGTACCACCCGAGAAAAGCTAATGTGGTGGAAGATGCTTTGAGTAAGAAGTCTCACATCAATGCAGCTCAGATTTAGTTATCGAGGCTACCTAATTTGATCCATTTGAGAGCTATGAATGTGGAAATGACTCTGGAGCAGGATAGTGCCTTGATTGCTACTTTCAAGTTAAGACCGATGCTACATGACAGAATCAGGAGAGTATAGAGGAAAGATCCTGATATGGTGAAGCTTATGGAGAAAGTAAAGTTAATTCAGATTTTGAGTTTGAGTTGAGGGATGAGACATTATGGTTGAGACAGAGGCTGTGTGTGCCTAATGTGGATAATTTGAGGAAGGAGATTCTCGAGGAAGCTCATATGGCCGCCTATGCTATGCATCCTGGTACTACCAAGATGTATAACACACTGAAGCAGCATTTCTGGTGGCCTAGAATGAAGAAGCAAGTGGCGGAAAATGTATCTAGGTGTATGACTTGCCAGCAAGTGAAAGCTGAGCACAAGGCTCCAGTAGGAAAACTCCATTCGTTACCCATTTCGGAGTGGAAATGGGAACGGATCACTATGGACTTCATCATGGGATTGCCTAAGACTCTGAGGCAGCATGATGCGATCTGGGTCATAGTGGATCGGTTAACTAAGTCAGCCCACTTCTTACTAGTGAGGGAGAATAACTCACTTGATCAGTTGGCTCGCGTGGATGAGGTGGTGAGACTACATGGGGTTCTAGTGTCCATGGTATCGGACTGGGATCCCAGGTTTACTTTGAGATTTTGGAGGAGCTTGCAGTCTGCTATAGGGACTAAGTTAAACTTCAGTATAACATTTCATCCTCAGACAGATGGACAGAGTGAGAGGACAATCAAGACTGTTGAGGATATGCTTAGAGCTTGTGTATTGGAGTTTAGAGGAGCTTGGGATCAATATATGGCATTAATAGAGTTTGCCTATAATAATCATTATCACAGTAGTATCGGAATGGCACCGTATGAGGCACTGTATGGTAGAAAATGTCGGTCGCCATTGTATTGGGATGAAGAGGGCTTAAGAATGGTTGGAGGCCCAGAGTTGATACAGGACACAGTGGATAAGGTAAAGTTGATCTGAAGCCGAATTAAAGAGGCTCAAGATAGACAGAAAAGTTACGTGGATCAACATCGACGTGATATAGAGTATAGTGTAGAAGACAGAGTTTTCCTAAGAGTGTCACCTTGGAGAGGAGTTTTGAGATTCAGTAAAAAGGGCAAGTTGAGCCTTAGGTACATTGGTCCTTATGAGATCATTGAGAGGATTGGACCTTTGGCCTATAAGTTGGCTTTACCAAATGAGATGTCTCAGTTGTATAATATGTTTCATGTGAGTATGCTCCGAAGATATCGATCGGATTTGAGACATGTGATACCGGCTCAGGAGATTGAGGTTACTAGTAACTTAAGCTATATTGAGGAGCCGATCAAGATTGTGGGATCGCAGATCAAGCAGTTAAGGAACAGGGTCATTCCATTGGTGAAAGTCCTTTGGAGGAACCACTCAACTGAGGAAGCAACATGGGAGACAGAGGAGCATATGAGGAGACAATATCCCCACCTGTTCGAGCAAACAGGTAAGAATTTCAAGGATGAAATTTCTTTTAAGCAAGGGAGAGTTGTAACATCTCCTTATCTGCGGGGAGGTTAGAATAGTAAATGTGAGTGATCAATGAGAGCTTAGAAATGCATTTTTCATGCTCATACACAATATGTCATACACATACACATGAATAGTGAAATTGTTGCATATGAAAATAATTGTACATGCATTCATGAATAATTCCAGGTATAATTGGACTAAGTTATGATTTTTGGGAAATTTGTGAATTTGGAATTTATTTATATTGGAAAATTTATTGATTAGTGGAATTATATATTTGTGAATTTTGGTGAATTTAGGCTTTATTTCGGAATTTATAGAGTATTATGGAAAATAGGAAAAAGAAATCAAAAGAAGATTTGGAGATAGTTGGATTGTAAGAAGAGAGTTAAGAGAGTTAGTTTCAAAAGAAACTAAGTTAAAGCTTAGACCATAGGAAAGTGACAAGTGTTAAGTTGCTTTTTGTACTTTTGTTAGAAGTAAGTTTTGATATCTAAGAGTTAAAAAGGGGTTTGTTATTTCCCAAGTTTCTTTCCTTGTTATCACCTTTTTTGAATTTTCTTCAAACACACAGAGTTTTCCATCAAAATCCTTCTGAGGGATTTCTTTACTTTTCCTTTTCCTAAACCAATCCCACCTTGCTATTATCTATTTTTTCCTGAGGAAAACCAGAAGTTGGATATTTTTCACAGTGAATACATGATTTCTGCATAGAGATAGGGCTTGAAGATGGTTGAAGCTTTTGGAGTTTTCAACAAGTAAGTAGTGAATAAATTTGTTAAAGTTGTGGATTTTTTGAAATAAATTGATGAATTTACTGTCATTTGCATGGAGCATGGCACTTACGTATATGTATTCATGAACACTATTGATGAGATGAAAAATTGGGTTATAATGTTAACTTAGTTTTTGAAAGATTGTTAGTGATTAGATGATGTAAAAATGATTTTGAAGTTAGAAATAACATTGAAATGGTGTATAGGGTTAGTGTAGAAGATTAAAGTTTGGAAAGGTAAAACATGCTCTGTTTCTTCACTGTGCATATATATAAATATATAAGTGTATACGTAAGTTGATGAATCCTTTGGAGATGATCAATAAAATGGTTTTTGAGTTTAAGAGTAGTTGTAAAATGATATTTTGAGATGGGAATGAGTGTTTAAATGGAAGTTGAGAGGAAACATGGAGATTGAGAATGAAGTCTGGAAATTTTTGGGAATGAATAGTTAAGAGGTTGAATTTTTTATCTGAAACTTCTGTGAATTTTCTGTACTGATATATAGAGATTTTGACAAGGTTGTTTTCATGGAAGTTGTAGATCTTCTTTTATCTTTCCAACGATATATAATATGAAATTTTTCGATATTTGAGTTGAAAGTTATGGTCCTTATAAGGGAAGATACTCAGGAGTACAAATAGTATTGTCTGTGATGACATCATATCGTCTATGAAGACGTATCTTCTGTGATGACATCATATTGTCTGTGATGACATCATAACGTCTGTGAAAACATATCGTCTATGATGACGCGATATCATCTGTGATGACGTCATATCGTCTATGGTTGGCTTTCTGCTTCTTCTTATGTTGATCGAAACTTCTTCTATGCACTATTCATCTGACCCTATCATCTGATCCCATTTTAACCCTCAAGATGATAGAATCTCTCTTTAAGGTCTTCATAAAAGTTGTAGATCTCAACGTCCTCTTTGAAACCGTCTTAAGAATACCTTAATATGATATCTCTAGAGAAAGTTATGGCTGTTTTTCCGAGATAGGTATAATGTGATTGAGGACATGAACATAGTTTATTCTTTTGGCCATAACTTCATAACCCGAACACCAAATGAAGTGATTATTGAACCAAGAGATTCCTAACACATTTTTCTATCTCTCCACAGAAATTCGTAGCATTCTGAATTGATTTTAAAAATTTTGATCAAATCAAAATGTGGAATCTGTTGGAACAATGAAATAGGATTATCTTACTGAATACCCCTCAGTATTTTGATTATATATGGACATATAGGATTTCAAATGAGATGATTTTTAATTTGGAATAAACTAGACATATAGGAATACAAATTATCTCAAGAAGTCTAATTATGATTCAGTCTTTAAGATGTTAAATTTCTGGATGGAAGTTGTGCATAGTACACTATTTTTGGACATGAACAACCCGATAATGTTTGAGGCATATCTTCCAAATTACTAAACCAAATTGAGTGATTTTGGTATCAATAGAAAAATAAGATATAGAGTAACACTTTTCTAGAAGAGAGTATGACCAAATTACCTGATTTGCATCTTCTGATTTAACGTGAACAGTAGACCCAAATGGGAGTTCTTGGAAAGATCTGAAGTGATTCAATAAGAAAAGAACAGAGATTTTAATGGTTTTAGTGAGGCATAAACCTAAGTATAAATTATGCCTAGATGAGTTTCGATATGAGATTGAATGTGTAATGAAATTGATGGAATGATACCCAAGATTATCATGAACATGCATTGTACATAATTCATTTCATATATTTGCATTATTGAATACTTATGATTGTACAAATTGTGATATTGTGCATATTATTTGTTATAGAGGAGCAACTGGAACGTCAATCTCTAGATGTTGCCGGATCTTCCAGGCATTAGCTTCAGGAGCAACTAATGAGTAACATAGACCGTTTCTCTCAATTATTGTCTGCTTAAATTATGTTTTGCATGATAAATGAATGTGATTTGAATTGTGTTGAATTCCGGATAGGTGGTCCAATGATTGTGAATTGTGGAATGTATATTAAAGTGCTGATTGTATGTGAATGTGGAGACCTATGTGCTTTATAATATGGTTGATTATGGTACTTGCATTCCATGCATGAGTGTACAATCAGATAATGACAGTTGTGACCAGAATAGCAACCGATCAGAGCTTAAAGCTCAACGAGTGAAAAAGAGCCTCGAGCTCAAACAGTGATTAAGAGCCTAAGGTTCACTATGTATAATGAGCCTTGTATCCTCATTAGATAAGGGACAGTTATTAATGAGCCTGGTATCCAAAATGGATACAGGATAGTTCAGGCACTCGGTCACAACAACGTAACAATTGGAAAAGTGTCTCATGAGCATTGCATATGCATTGGGTTAAGTATGTTTGCTGGATTGAAATGTCATAATTGCCTATGCTTAAGTGACAATGTGATACATGATCCATTATGTAAAAATGTGATTGTACGTTATGTGAAATAATGTGTTGCATGAGTTGAGTGAACCATCGATAATGGTTACCTCATTGAGTTCGAAAAACTTACCAAAATTGCAACGTTATCTTTTTAGGACCGAGAGATGACTCTAGCTACTGAAGAGGCTCTACCAGTCGTGCAAGTTGTGATTGGCAAGAGAAGTCATGGCTTAAAGGTTGGTCAGCTGGGATTTTTGGACAGATTAGTTAGATTGTACATTTCCTCATTCATGTAGTACTATTGTATTAAGTTTTTGATGATGTACATATGGAAAATGGTGAAAGACACAATGTGGACTTTCGGTTTTGTGAAATGAAATGAGGAAAAAGTTGGATTTAAAATATTGTGATTTTCTATTAATGCTTTATAAGTGAATAATGATATGATGCCATGTGAAGTGAACGTAGTGATCGAATGTAGCTCGCCCTTATCGTAGGATATGTACTGGAACGACCTCCGGGCGTCCCGATGTGCACCCTAAAGTAAGGGGGCGCTACAGAAAGGCAGGTTAAGGAATTGTTAGAAACCAGTTTGAGAAAGCCCAGCAACAACCCTTTCTCTTCCCCAGTACTGTTGGTGTACAAGGTCAATGGTGAGTGGAGGTTTTGAGTCGATTATCGGGCTCTCAATGAAGTAACAATCAAAGATAAGTTCCCAATTCCCGTAATTGATGAGCTAATGGATGAGCTTTATGGTGCACATTTCTTCACCAAACTTGACCTATGGTCCGGGTACCATCAGATCAGGGTGTTTGATGTCTGTATCCCAAAAATGGCATTTAGGACACATGACGGGCACTATGAATTCTGTGTCATGCCATTCGGGCTCACCAACGCCCCTTCAACTTTTCAAAGCCTAATGAACGATATGTTCCGTCCTTATAAGCACTGGTTCGTGTTAGTTTTCTTTGACGACATCCTGGTGTATTTAAAGACTTGGGAGGAACATCTGGAACATCTCCAAATTGTCTTATCAATTCTGAACCAACATCAGTTGTATGCCAAGAGGAGTAAATGCATCTTTGGAGTATAATGCGTTGAATACTTAGGCCATGTTCTCACAAGAGAGGGAGTGGAACCAGATCCTTCAAAAGTATAGGCAATCAAGGATTGACCTATTCCAAAAACAGCCAAGGAGGTACATGGATTTCTGGGCCTAGCAGGGTATTACCGTAAGTTCATTCATCATTACGGTTTGATTGATGCAGCCCTGACCTGCCTATTAACTAAAGAGGGACCTATTTGAACGGAAGAAGCTACATCAGCTTTCAAGCAGTTAAAGGTGGCCCTAATCCAAGTGTCGATTCTAAGACTGCCAGACTTCACCCATCCATTTGTTGTGGAATGCAATGCAAGTAGTCATGGAATGGGAGCAGTTCTCATGCAAGATCACAAACCCATCGCCTTCTACAGTGAAGCTTTAAAAGGTACCGCTCTTAATTATTCAACCTACGAGAAGGAGATATTGTAAATCGTGAAAGCGGTCCGGAAGTGGCGATCGTATCTCCTAGGATAATCTTTTATCATGAGGATTGATCAGAAGAGTCTGAAGTTTTTATTGGAACAACGTATCACCACTTCGGTACAAGCAAGATGGCTACAAAAACTCATGGGTTATGACTACAAGATTGAATATAAGCAGGTGACCCAAAATAGTGCCGCCGATTCTCTATCCAGAATGGTTGAGATTCACTTCATTGCTGTCACACAACCCCAAGCTATTTGGTGGGACTAATTGCGTCAAGAATGTGCCACGGATCCTTTATATGAGGATTACAAGTCTAAATTGCAAGCTCAATAACGGGATGGCATTTAGTTTCTACGTGAGCGCATTCTTCTAAACTGTAATTCTTCTTTGGTTCCTTTCATCCTGTCTGAGGTGCATGATAATGCATCAGGGGAAAATTTTGGCTATCAAAGGACTCTCTCTCGATTGAAAGAAGAATTTTATTGGGTGGGAATGTAAAGGTCAGTCAAGGAGTACATTCAAAGTTATGAAACATGCCAAAGAAACAAAAGTGAACATTTTGCCCCAGCTAGACTTATGCAGCCACTACCTATACCAGAGAGAGTTTGGATAGACATCTTGATGGATTTTGTCGAGGGGCTTTCGGCTTCTGGCCGCTATCAAGTAATTTTGGTCATTGTGGATAAGTTGTCTAAGTATGCTCATTTCATTCCATTGTCTTTCCCCATCACCTCGATCAGGGTAGCTAAGGCATTCCTGGATAATGTGGTTCGCTTTCACGGTATGCCTAGCAATATTGTTAGTGACCGTGACAGAGTCTTTCCGAGTGCTTTTTGGCAGTCTCTTTTTGATCAGCAGGGAACCCGCTTGAACATGAGCTCGAGTTATCAGCCACAGTCGGATGGATAGAATAAGGTGGTCAACCAGACCCTTGAGCAATATTTAAGATGTTTTTGTCATGAACAACCCAAAAGATGGAGGGATTGGCTGTCTTAGGTAGAGTATAATTATAATACCTCCCGACACTCTGTTACCCTTTCGCCGTTTGAAGTTGTGTATGGAACTTCGCCCCCATCTCTTTTACGATATGTTCCTGGAACATCAAAGGTGGCAAATTTGGATGACCAGCTGAGACAAAGGGATGCCATGCTCAAAGAATTACGAGCAACACTTCTCTAAGCCCAAGATCGTATGAAAACGATGGTAGACCGGCATCGTAGGGATGTGGAATTCTCTGTAGGTGATTTTGTTTTCCTGAAGCTACAACCTTATTGCTAGACATTTGTTACTTTTAGAGCATCGCTCAAGTTGTCGCCCCACTTCTATGGACCTTTTCAAATCATTGGCAGAGTGGGCAAGGTTGATTACCGGTTAAATCTTCCGGAGGGGTCACATGCCCATAATGTGTTTCATGTCAGTCAGTTGAAACACTATATTGCCAACAATCCCGTGGTGTCTGCTGAGTTGCCTCCATCATCAGAAGAACGACCTGTCCTGCCGCAGCCCGAAAGAATCCTGGATAGGAGAACAAAGCAAAAAGGGTCTTATCGTCCCAAAGTTCATATACTAGTTAAGTGGAAAGACACTTCTTTGGAAGATGCTACCTGGGAAGATGCGAGAAGATTTTCAAAGTCCTACCTAGATTTTTCGCTTGAGAACAAGCCGGAATAGAAGCGGTGGGAGGGGTGCGTGGGGGGGGGGTGTTGATATGGACGTAGAGGTGAATGATGCTAGTTCTTACGCTGGCACATGTGAGCATGGGGTGTGTGGTGCTTGTCCGCTTTTGGATTGCAAGTTGTGGGGCTAGGGATATGTTGGAGATGGCGTTTTTGATTGAGCATGGGAAAATGTTGGAAGAAGCAGTCAAAGAAGAAAAGTTTGAGTAGGTCAATAAACTTAGTTTCTAGGACATGAATTGTTGTTATTTGTTATTTGGTTTCCTATTTTCATTCCAAGTCTTAAGAGGTTGTCATTCAGACCTAGGACCAGTTCAAAACAGTTTAGCAATTTTTTATTGTTTCTATTTTCATGCAGATTAATTGGTAAGTTTCCAGAGTTATGGAAACTATTTAAGGATGTTTTGTATAACGAAAGGAATCATGAATAATCAATAAAAACAAAACCCCTTTCTCTCTGAATTTCCTAACTCCTCCAACTCTCTTATACTATCCAAAGCAGTAGCTTGGATATATCAGGCTAAGACCCACGGGAGCTCCATAATAGTGACCATGGTTTCTACTGATGATTGTGGGCTGCCTCCTCAAGCGGTGGAATTGATGTCTCTACTAGCGTTGACGTTCCTGGGTTTGCCCCTCCCGCCAGACAGACCTTGGTAAGGCTGAGGGGTGTTAGGATTGAAGTCAGAGAGCCTTCGGGCCTGAAGGAAGCCTTCCTGGAATTATCTAGAGAAAATCCAAAATTCTTGTAGGCACACAAATACTCCAATGTAGATACTCGAGAGCCCAAGGTGTGACAACAAATGTGAAACCAGATGGGGCCTGGAAGCGAAAATTGATACCATAGTTACCTAAAGTTGTTTTGACACATTTCCAATAGGTATTGAAGGACGACATAATATGCCCCAAGGAAATTTCTCCATGTAGGCATTGGAGTATAATCCTCGGCTCTCATTGTTTTTTTCTTAGCAAGAGGCTAGCATTTTTAGTGATAAATGCCTGGACTCAAGCCTGTTGGAGTTCCAATGGACTAGAGAAGGTCCTGCTACTTAAGGATGAGTCCTTTCTCTTTAAATTCGGTAAGGATTTTGATGGGCAGGAAAACACCGAACAAGGCTCATGGCACATTGGAGATTAACCTTTATTCTTGCGACAATGGGTGTGCTTAATGATACTGTGGATGTAGTTACTAGTGATGAAGAAAATGGTAAACAACTAATTGGTTTGAGGACTGAGTAAGTGTCACATATATTTCCCAGAGAAGACAACTCTTGAAAATTCTAGTGCAGACAATTTGGAGAATTTATACAGTGGTGTGAATGATTTCACCTCCCAATATTTGGAGCATTGTCAGATGGATTAGGACAACATGCTGACTCTAGTTGTAATTGTTGGACAAAATGAGAATCAGGGGACTAGGGATATCAAACAAACAGAGCATTGTGATACCTGGCTAGCTATTGTTCATGTCCCAGACATCCTTGACAATTTTTGTGTGCAATCCAAATCTACAAAAAAGAAATCTGCTATGGAGAGAAAGCAAAATCCCAAATACCAGAAGTGGTGAATGAGCTTTCCCATGAAGATGAAACTTCAGTAGTGCCTATAATTGTTCCATGTTGTTGTCTATTACATAGATAGTCATACTATCTTCCTTAGGAAGATTTTATTCTTGGATCATATTGCAATATGATAGTAGACTTAAAGCCTTGAACTCGTTGTAACATCGATGTAGTTCAACTATAATCACAATTATTTTTTCATTTTTAAAAAAAGTTTTAGTAGGTCTCGTTATCAAATAAGGTAATTTTATTTTTATTATTTATAATAAAGAATAATCAGTAGTAGTTACTAAAAATGGCCACAAAGCAGAAAAGTCCTTTAAGAAAAGAATGGTCATCTTTTAATGATGATCATCGACTGACAAATGACGAAGAAGCTTTGGACTTTTTAAGGTTTTCTAAAGTTTAATATTCCTTTCCTCCAAAATCGCCAAGTCAAATTCAGGATATGTTGCCCAGAGTTCCTATTATTTGTGTTGCTTTCCTCAACTTCGAGGTGTTTTTCGCCTAGAAGTTGACTCGTTACCCTGCCTAACATGTCAAGGTAATTGGCAGATTAGATAACGAAAGCAATTTTCCCCTATGTCACGAGATATTTCTTGTCTAAACCAAGCTTTTAGTCTCAATTTCCACGTGAGATGACACTAATCAGGCATTTACCCTGCGTTTGGTTAGCGTCTCCAGGGGTGAGGATGGATGACAAGGACGCAAAAATTTTGTCTTCCGTCCTGTTTGCTTGCCGTCCTCAGTTATTTTTTTTCCGTTCTCAGAGCACAAGGAAAGAAATTTTTGTTCCTCTCAAAACTGAGGTACTGAAATTCTTGTCCTATGGACAAGAATTGGAAATCTCAAAAATAGCCTCTCATCTTTCCAAACCTAACACCAATAATAATGTTAATTAATATTATTAATTGATATTAATAATATTATTATTAATTAATATTAT
>JAOQMQ010091580.1:0-17093 GCA_027563845.1 Erythroxylum subrotundum | reverse complement strand
TCCCCGACAATTTCTCTACGTTAACAATTTCTTCTCACAAATTTAAAAATTAGCAATATTTATTTACAAATATTTTGGCAATCATAAAATACCGTATTATTTGTATACATTTTTTCAATTTATAAATTACTTGTGTAAACTATATGCTAAATTTTTTTAAGACTTTCATTTACAACTTTTCCTAGTTTAACTTCAATCCTGCAATTGCATTTTACCTTTAAATATCAATATATTCATTTATAGGATACTCTTTTTTTTTAATTAACTGGGCATTACTACTGCGCATTTGCGCAGTCTATTTCTGCTAGTCCATAGTATATGGTGCAAAATGGCCAGTCTCCCAAGGGCGAGCGCGAGACAGCCAATTCTTTTACAGTCTTATTTTTGTTATTCATAATAATATGGAATAAATTATATGCTCGTTTTTTCAACTGTCTTATAATTAAAATTAATTTATAAATAATTTAAATAATTATTATAACAAAATCTATTATCATAAATAATAAAAATATTATGTTTCTTTAAGCATTCTTATTATTTTAATTGTTTCCAAATATGATAAGCGCTAATTTAATATCGTTATTATTATTCACCATTATATTACTATTAAAAATTATGGCGGTATAATAATTATTCTTATTAATTTAACTGTTTTAAATGGGCTATAATGATTAATTCTCTACTTACTATTATTCTTATTATTAATAAATTTTTTATTTATTGATGATATTAAATAAAAAGATTAAATCCCCGAATGGGCTTTAATTTTGTTATTTATAATAATAAGGGAAAAATTATATGCTTATTTTAGCTAATTCCTTATAATCAGTTTTAATTTTTAAATTATTTGAAGAATTATAATTATAAATTATTATATAATAAATAATAAAAACGTTATGTTTCTTTAATCATTCTTATTTTTTTAATTGCTTTAAAATATGATAAGTGTTAATTTTATATTCGTTATTATTATTCACCATTATATTTATTATTAAAAATTATTATGGTTATATAATTATTTTTATTAATTTAATTGTTTAAAATGGGCTTTAATTATTAATTCTCTACTTACTATTATTCTTATTATTAATAAATTATTTATTTATTCATCATATTAAATAATAAGATTACATTCCTGATTATTATTAATTTTGTTATTCATAATAATAAGGAAAAAATTATATGCTTATTCTTGCTAATTACTTATAATCAGTATTAATTTTTAAATAATTGTTATTAAAATTTATATTATAATAAATATTAAAAACGTTATGTTTCTTTAATCAGATTTATTATTTTAATTGTTTTAAAATATAATAAGTGTATATTCCTTATCATTATTAACCATTTTATTATTGTTAAAAATAATTATGGTTCTTTAATAATCAAATTAATTTAATTGTCTATTAATTGTCTACTTCCTCTTATTCTTATTAATATATAAATTTTCTATTTTTTAATATCAAAAAATAAATAATATCAAAAAATTGTTAATTATTTTTTTTTAACTTAAAAAGAACAAAGCTGGTAGTGGAATAACAACCCAACGTTTTGTAAAGTGGCTTAAGTTTGTCCGAGAGCTCAAAACTGACGCCCACAGGCGCCTCTGCATCTGACAAAAGCTTGTCTAAATTTTGGAAGAAAACGAAGTCGTTTTCTTATTAGACACGATAAGACAGGATAAGATTCGACAGAGGATTTGATCTCCGAAGAGAACTATTACATCGAGTGGGGGGACAACTGGCTACAGTAGAGGGTTACATCAAGAGAGCTGCATCTGCAACCGTGGAGAAGACCCACCAGCTACTAACCGCTAGACTGACAAACTTGTTTAACATTGAAAAGTGCAAATATCTTATCTTAATTTAGACCTGGAAAGAAGCTTAAGTACAAGCTTTTTCATGATTCACAAAGTAAATCATCCACTTTCTGTGAGGTTTCTACTACTACAGCAAGATTTTTTTTGCTTTTATACATTAAAAAGCCATTAGAAAACCCAGGACAGACATTAACATGTCAGCACCTTTTCCCGTAACAGCTTATCTAGTGCATTTTACTCAAAGGTACAAAAAGAGAGAAGGTCCAAAAGAGGAAAAAACTGGATGAAGAAACAGACAAGAAAACAAATCGACAGAGAGGGATCAACAAGAGAAAGAGAACTAGATAACGAAATGGAAAAGAAAAGTAGGAGAAATAAATAGGTAGCAGCAATATCAGTAGGGATAATGCCTTAGGAATGATTAAAAGAAGTGTTTGCATTATCCCAATTTATTGCAACAGTTGACATTTTCCATGATCCATGTACAACTCAACCTCTTTTAGGCTATCCTTAAAGTTTGGTCTCAATTGTTAATTACAGAACCATGAATATCTTTAAGTGAGGAAATTGAAAACTAGGAAGAAAAGACATTATTAATCTGGATTGAAACCAAACATTCCTAATGTATATATAGCACTTCTGTTTTAGAATTTTAGGCCCATGGATCCAAAAGTTTGGTAGAAAGCAAAATGAAACCAGTAAGAATATAATGATCACAGAGTATTAGAGTTAAGAAAAATATCTTCTTCTCAACAAACCACAGTCGTAGTGACTATCATACAAGATATACTAAAATAGAAGAACATAACTTATGTATAAATGATAGTAACTGTATGCAAGAAGGGATGGTTGCCATTGTGAATTCAACGAATGCAATACGAGTTGAATGATTATAGTCTCCAAGCAGCCTCAAGCGTTGAATCCACAAAAGCTTTCAAAGAAGAGTCTAATCTACCTGCGTAACCTGTATCAATTGAACAACAGAATTAGGATAATAAGTATAACTTTTTTCACTCAAAATGTTCATCGTATTTTATATTAATATTACAATTGCACCCAAAAACCAAAAGTTTCCGATCACCCAACAAAAAGGAGTGCAATTCCAAGAACTATAAAAGGGTAAAAATTAAAATAAAAGAATACCAAGTTGTACTCGTGATCGCAACCAGGTAACTTTCACTGCCAAAGAAAGAGTGCCTTTGTGTGTGTGTTTTGTGGTAAAAGAAGTGTTGGATAAAGGGGCAAAAGGGATGTGAAGAAGAGGGGCAGTTGTAATTGAACAAAGAGAGAAGACGGAGACCACTCGCTTCGGTAGTTCTTTAAATTCTACTAGTTGTGATCGAGCGACTGAGAGGTCAGTTCTTGATAACAAAAATGGGAGAATATCATTACATCAGAAAGAATTGAGAAAGAGAAGTATGGATTCAGAGAAAGAAAAACAAATCACACGCAACCGATGTTGTAACCGTTTTAAAATGCAACTACTATTATACTGTGGTATAATAGTAGTTGACACCTACTGTGGTGAAAGAGGAGCGCAGTTAACTTATACTTGATTCTGTGCGGCTGCTCCGTGTGTGCTTCCTCTCCGACTCTTCCTTTGCTTAGGATGAATTCCCAGATTAAGCATGCTTTGGTTGTGAAGATCATGGGTCGATTAACTGGATATAGGGGGCAAGTGACATAGGTTAGAGTTAAGTTTCTTGATGACCAGAATTGGTTAATCATGAGGAACGTGAAGGGACCGATGAGAGAAGGGGATACGCTCAGTCTTCTCGAGTCTGAGAGGGAGGCTAGAAGGCTCCGTTGATTGTTCCATAATCAGATGCATTGTTGTTTACTCTACGATTCTGACACGTGCATAGATTGCATGGCCATGCATGGGTCCTCTGTTTGCCTCTGTTTTGTGATTAGAGAACAGAGGTGATTAGGGTTATTGGGAATGCAACATGCAGACGTGGTCTCTTGGTTGTTGTGGTCAAATAAGACTTGGTCTCATTGCTAGAGTTCTTTGAGTCCATTACTCTGTTATTTCCTTTCCTTGTATGAAGGTGTGCATGACCCATTATTTGCTTCAGTTTGTTATTTCTATTCAAGTTTGTTTGGAAAAGTGTTATATATTGACACAAGTTAATCAATAAAAGACAACCAAGATATTATGCAAAATCTTACTTCTCCCTGAACATCTTTCTTCCCTTCTGCAAGTGCAAATCTTTCTTCCCTTCTGCATTTTCTAGCAAAATTCTTGCTTACAAAATTATCCATATCAGATTCTTTTTTTAAATCTTTAGCCTCGGACGTGATCTTTGAGTGCCGGCACAAATCCATCCTCATCTGCTCGCTGCTTCCATGATTCATAGTCACAGAGGGCCTCTAACATCAAATCACCATTTGCCTTCACCATTTCAGCCGAACCTCTGCTCACAACAGCCCAGCATTGATCACTTCCATCAAAAGTTAGGAGTCTCTCGACCTCAAGCATAATGGGATCATTTTCGATGTTCCTTTTTTGTTGTATTTTTTACTGCAGCATGCTCTCAAGTCTAAGCCAAAAAAACCATATTAAAGTCAAGTTTTGTAGATAATGGCTTAGGTTTTCTTCTGCAATGATGTAATTGTTTCTTTGCACTTTGTCCCTTGGTTTGTTCTTTCCTACATACAGCATCTCAAGCGGGATTCCTGCAGCTTCTGCAACTGCTTTTGCGCTCTGGGTGATCCAATTTATGAAAAGAAACTCTAATGATATGAGCTTTGACAATCCAGTCACGAAGGCGTCACTGGTCTTTTATTTTCTTATATTTTTCGATCCCTTTTTGCATACATGAGTTTTCTCTTTTTTATCTTCGGAAATAATCATCAATAATAAAATAAATAAATAGAAGCTTCAGTTGCGAGACTTGCGGCTGACTCTAAGAAATATGTACCAGAATCCTTATGACTCACTCCCCACCAACGTTTAGTTTTTTTTCAAACATTATACCCACATTTTACTGTTCACGTGCATGGGAGTTACTGTTCAAATGACTGGGTGTAGTAAAGAAACTCTTGGATCACTGGGTGAAATTTCAGAAACCATTCCATGTCCTCTCCACCGTACAGGCATATGAATTTCCCTTCCATTGCTTGCAATATCAATCAGGAAACATGATTGTTGAGCTATACGACAATGTAAAACTGGGAGAAATGAAAGGTGGTAAAATCATACCGAATTTAACTCTTGTGCATGGATGTCATCTAGTAAAAATTCAGTTCTCCACGTTTCGCTCACCAAGACTGTAAAATCTGCGTCCGGAAGATGTCGGAAGTGAAACGGCACAAGCTCTCGACTGTCCTTCCCACAATCGATGACCATCTACGTCAGTTCTTGCTCCTGAAGAACTACGTTGCCATCCGACGTCACAAGAAGATTCTCTGGATTGAGCACGCCGACGCCATAACTGGACTTGCCGTTAGTAACGGTTTCATTTACTCGGTCTCGTGGGATAAGTACTTGAAGATGTGTAGTGCAGAGGATTTGACTTATGTGATTTGAGTTGTTTATGTACAATTTAGTGTGTGTTTTATTAAGTATAAACAATTTTAAATTTTACATAAAATAAGATTCGATGTAAATTATAAAAAATGACTCCATTTATAGAATTATGAATTTTTTAAAAATATAAGAATTTATTAAATTAATGTAAGTTTCATACCTTTATTTGTCTCTAAAAAAGAAATTTATGATTAAATTCATAATTGAAACGTGATTATTTTACATTATAATCACCTCATAATAAATATTGATCAACTTTAAAGCATGAAAAATTGTTAATACAAATGATTGTTTAAAAGTATCAATGGGTTGAGATGTCCACGAACTGATTCATGCAATTCGACTTGTTTATATGCAACGTAGTGTGTGGTTTAACAGTGATAAATCATCCACTGTATGATTATATTGATTTATGTGACTTGTTTATGTATAGTAAAAAGTTGACTTATGTTATTCGACTTGTTTGTGTACGATGTAGTTTGTGGTTTAACATGGATATAGCTTCCGCGATATGTTATATTGATTTATGCATCTTATTTATGTACAGTAAAATAATGATTTATTTATAAAATATTGATTTATGTTATTTGACTTGTTTATGTACAATTTAGTGTGTGTTTTAATAAGTATAAACAATTTTAAATTTTACATAAAATAAGATTCGATGCAAATTATAAAAAATAATTCCATTTATAGGATTATGAACTTTCTAAAAATATAAGAATTTATTAAATGAATGTATGTTTCATACCTTTATTTGTCTCTAAAAAAGAAAATTATGATTAAATTCATAATTGAAATGTGATTATTTTACATTTTAATCACCTCATAATAAATATTGATTAACTTTGATGCATCAAATTTTTTTTACTACAAATGGTTGTTTAACAGTAACAATGGGTTGAGATGTCCATGAACTCATTCATGCGATTCGGCTTGTTTATATGCAATGTAGTGTGTGGTTTAACAGTGATAAATCATATATTGTACGATTATATTGATTTATGCGGCTTGTTTATGTATAGTAAAAAGTTGACTTATGTTTTTCGACTTTTAACATGGATATAGCTTCCGCGATATCTAATATTGATTTATACGTCTTGTTTATGTAAAGTAAAATATTGATTTATGCATAAAATATCGCTTTATGTGATTTCACTTGTTTATGTACAATTTAGTGTGTTTTAATAAGTTAAAAAAATTTGAATTTTACCTAAAATAAGATTCGATTTAAATTATAAAAAATGATTCCATTTATAGGATTATGAACTTTCTAAAAGTATAAGAATTTATTAAATGAATATAAGTTTCATACCTTTATTTCTCTCTAAAACAGAAAATTATGATTAAATTCATAATTAAAATGTGATTATTTTATATTATAGTCACCTCATAATAAATATTGATTAACTTTGATTCATGAAAAAATTGTTAATACAAATGGTCGTTTAAAAGTAACAATGGATTGAGATGTCCACAAACTGATTCATGCTATTCGACTTGTTTATATACAATGTAGTGTGTGGTTTAACAGTGATAAATCATCCACAGTATGAATATATAGATTTGTGCGGCTTGTTTATTTATAGTAAAAAGTTGACTTATGTTATTCGTCTTGCTTATGTACGATGTAGTTTGTAGTTTAACATGGATATAACTTCTGTGATATGTTATATTGACTTATGTGTCTTGTTTATGCGCAGTAAAATATTGATTTATGTGATTTGACTTGTTTATGTAAAATTTAGGGTGAGTTTTAATATGTATAAACGGTTTTAAATTTCACATAAAATAAGATTCGATGTAAATTATAAAAAAATGATTCCATTAAAAATATAAGAACTTATTAAACGAATGTAAGTTTCATACCTTTATTTGTTGCTCAAACAGAAAATTATGATTAAATTCATAATTGAAATGTTATTATTTTACGTTATAATCAGCTCATAATAAATACTGATTAACCTTGATGCATGAAAAAATTGTTAATACGAATCGTCGTTTAAAAGTAACAATGGGTTGAGATGTCCACGAAATGATTCATGCGATTCAACTTGTTTATATGCAACCTAGTGTGTGGTTTAACAGTCATAGATCATCCACTGTATGATTATATTTATTTATGCGGCTTGTTTATGTATAGTAAAAAGTTGACTATGTTATTCGACTTGTTTATGCACGATGTAGTTTGTGGTTTAACATGGATAAGAACATAACTTATGTATAAATGATAGTAACTGTATGCAAGAAGGGATGGTTGCCGTTGTGAATTCAACGAATGCAATACGAGTTAAATGATTATAGTCTCCAAGCAGCCTCAAGCGTTGAATCCACAAAAGCTTTCAAAGAAGAGTCTAATCTACCTACGTAACCTGTATTAATTGAACAATAGAATTAGGATAATAAAGATCACTTTTTTCACTCAAAATGTTCATCGTATTTTATATTAATATTACAATTGCACCCAAAAACCAAAAGTTTCCAATCACCCAACAAAAAGGAGTGCAACTCCAAGAACTACAAAAGGGTTAAAAACTAAAAGAATACCAAGTTGTACTCGTGATCGTAGCCAGGTAACTTTCACTGCCAAAGAAAGAGGGCCTTTGTGTGTGTGTTTTGTGGTAAAAGAAGTGTTGGATAACGGGGCAAAAGGGATGTGAAGAATTTCTTAAGAATTTATAAACAATTTTAAATTTATATAAAATAAGATTCGACGTAAATTATAAAAAATGAATCCATTTACAAGATTATGAACCTTCTAAAAATATAAGAATTTATTAAATTAATGAAGGTTTCATACCTTTATTTCTCTCTAAAATAGAAAACTATGATCAAATTCATAATTGAAATGTGATTATTTTACATTATAATCACCTCACAATAAATATTGATTAACTTTGATGTATTAAAAAATTGTTAATACAAATGGTCGTTTAAAAGTAACAATGGGTCGAGTTGTCCACGAATTGATTCATGCGAATCGTCTTGTTTATATTCAACGTAGTGTGTGCTTTAACAGTGATAAATCATCCACTGTATGATTATATTGATTTATGCGGCTTGTTTATGTATAGAAAAAAGTTGACTTATGTTATTCGACTTGTTTTATGTATCATGTAGTTTGTGGTTTAACATGCATATAGCTTCTGTGACATATTATATTGATTTATGCGTCTTGTTTATCTAAAGTAAAATATTGATTTATGCATTAAATAATGATTTAGGTGATTTGAGTTGTTTATGTACAATGTAGTGTGTGTTTTAATAAGTATAAAAAATTTTAACTTTTATATAGAATAAGATTCGATGTAAATTATAAAAAATGATTCCATTTATAGGATTATGAACTTTCTACAAATATAAGAATTTATTAGATTAATGTAAGTTTCATACCTTTATTTGTCTCTAAAATAGAAAATTATGATTAAATTCATAATTAAAATGTGATTATCTTACATTATAATCACCTCATAATAAATATTGGTTAACTTTGATACATGAAAATTTTGTTTTGTCTAAAATTAACAATGGGTTGAGATGTCCACGAATTGGTTTATATGAATCGCCTTCTTTATATTCAATGTAATGTGTGGTTTAACAGTGATAAATCATCCACTGTATGATTATATTGATTTATGTGGCTTGTTTATGTATAGTAAAAAGTTGACTTATGTTATTCTACTTGTTTAGTGCGCATTTGCAGTGTACTATCTGCTAGTATTTTTCTAAAGAACTATCTATTTCTTTTTTTTTAATTTCCTTCAAATTGCAATAGTAAATATTTATGTTCACTCACAGGACACTGAGGCCATATCCCATATCAACCAAGAGGACTGTTCCTGACAACATTGATAAACCTAACTGGGCTGTAGATGTTAGTTTCTTTAATAAGTTTGATGTAATGCTTGATAACATTTTAAATTCACGCTATTAACCTAGCGGTATTTGAGAAGAAAGTAATTTGATTTGTTGATAGCATTCTGTTGGAATCATTAACAGTCTAATTTTTGGTCACAAAATTAATTATTTGACGTACTCCTATTAGCATTTGGGTTGGTTATCCAGGTAAATGTTAAGAAGGCAATGGTAGGAATACAATCCTTCTTCTTAGCAGGCCGTCTTCCCAGTTAGTCCCATTACTTGAGCCCCACTTTGAAAGTGAATCCCATTACTTATGGATCTTGAAGATGATATCGTCCAATATTGTGATTAGACAACATAAACAAATATAATATTAAGTGAAGTCCTGGACCAACGAAATGAAGGTAACTTGTTTTTACATATTTTAATTTTTATATTATAAATACTTGTCTAATTTATTTTCATTTGTAAATAGTGACTTGTTGGGCGTATGCGATTTCTGGGGTGATTGAAGTAATGTACAACATTGCAATGAGAGGATCAGGTGTGAAGATTCAAATATTATCTCCTCAAGATTTAATAGATTGGTGTCCCTTTAATTCAAGAATGGGAGGACATTGCAATGAGAGGATTAGGTGTAAAGATTCAAATATTATCTTCTCAAGATTTAATAGATTGGTGTCCCTTTAATTCAAGAATGGGAGGAGCTATAATTAGTCATGTCTATAAATGGATTGTGAGCAATCACTTAGCAATAGAAGCTACAGTGAGATATACAGGTGGCGAAAAGATCTTTCGTAACTACTCTAGGAAAGTAAAGGTAAGAAACTTACATTCATTTAATAAATACTTAGAAAGTATATAATCTTAAATTTTGAAAATTTCTATAAATTATTTATATATATTTTTACTCATACACTTATTGCAATGGTTTTTTTTAATTTAATAGTTGAGACTTTTATCTCGATATAATCCAGGATCATCAAAGTTTAGAGATAAAGTCCTTCAAAGAATGCGGCACATATGATGATCAATAAGGCAAACCACTTCAACAGGTCAATGAAAGTAATATATTAACGATGGTTAGCAAATTTCCAGTAGTTGGTATTATTCATATATGCCAATCTTTCATCAATTTGAAGAAGGTAAAAAATTTTATATTTTTAATTAATACATAAATGACATTTAAATTAATATTATATAAAAATATGTTTATTTTAGGGGATGATAAATGGTGGACCTGGTCCTGATGAAACAAAAACAGAATTTTATGCTGCTATGATCGTGGGATATGGAAATGATAAGAGGAAATTTTTTGATCATCAAAAGTTCCTATGGAAAGGCTTGGGCAGATGAAGGATTCGGAAAAATAATGAGACAATCTAGTTTGTCAAATCAAAAGCATTATTTGTTTCTCAGCTATTTGCATCTTCAGGCACTTTTTTTAATAAAAGAAGATGAAAAGAATTACAAAATAATCCATAATTTTATTAACCTTCAATGTGATTTTACAAATGGAAGTTTTTGAAAATTTTATAAAAGAAGAAGAAGAAGAAGCCAAAAGAATTCAAGAAGAAGCTGGAAAAGTTGGTTATGAAGACATCAGGGACGGATCCAGAAATTTTTCTGAGTGGAGGCAAAATATTTAAAGTACTCTTATATTACTGAAAAAGATACAAATATTTGTATATTTGATAAACAAAAAATTATATCATTTCCTTGAGCTTCTTACATATAACCTATTACAATCGCTTCCTACGAGTTCTCATATTTTGATATTGTTGTAAAATTTTCTCATTGTCAATACTATTGAAGATATCTTTCTCAATATATGTGATCAAACAGTCATTCATCCAAGAATCTCCCATCTGATTGCGCAAGCAATTTTTTACTATCTTCATTACAGAAAATACTCTTTCCACCGATGCAATAACAATAGGCAAAATCAAAACTAATCTCACAAGTGAAAATACTAAAGGGTACATAGCATCCTTGTTTGTTTCAACAAGCTTCTTGGCAAGATTACTAATCCCATTTAATATCAAAAATTGACCATCAGATTGCATATGAACAATACAATTGTCAAGTTGATCACCAAGAGTAATAAGTTATACAGATATCAGAAAGATAAAATTCTGCAAGTTGAATCAATTTTTGCTTATCAAAAGCATAAAAAGAGTCATTTGGATTTAAGCATGCCATACAAATAAGCAACTTGGTATTTACCTCATTGAAGCGGTTGTTGAGCTCTTGAAGTTGCATATCAATCACAGTGTAAAATAATTCCATTTGATAATGATGCAAATTTGTCATTTTTTGTGCATTTCGCCTTGACCTTCCCCGATGTACAAAATTGTCATCCATATTTGGAATGGCAATATCATGGTTCTCACAAAATAAAGATATTTTATCAAATAAGGACTGCCACCCATCATGCCTCATCATTTATAGTTGTTGTTTGGAAACTTTAATCAAAGAAATTGCATTGATAATGTCTTGATCCTTCCTTTGCAATGCTTGAGATAATTCATTTGTGATGCCTAAGGTTTTTTTTTCATTAAATGCAAGCTAAACACGAATTCATAAGATTGAATGGAATCAATCAAAGCATATGCTTCACCTTTTAGCTCTGAAGTTGTGCCTTCTTCTATAACGATCTCTAGAACATCAACTATGGAGTCAAACATCACGATTAAGCTTGATAATGATCCATAAGGTGTGCCTTAATGTGTGTCACCTAGTCTTTGAAGAGAAGTTTCTTAATCTACACCTTTACCACTTCAAAGTTCACCATTTTTCAGCCCTTCAACAATCTTACTAAATTGCTTCTCACGAAGAAGATCTTTTCTTTTACAAGAACCTCCAACTACATTTGATAAGCTTGAGACTGTGTTAAACAACAAAGCAACATGTACATGATTCTTGGCCACCGCTACAAGTGCTAATTGCAATTGGTGAGAGAAACAATGAACATAGTGAGCTGAATTATTTTCTTTTAAAATCAAAGTCTTCAAACCATTAATTGCTCTTTACATATTGCTAGCTCCATCGTAGCCTTGCCCACGTAGAGATGATATACTCAATCCATGCTTTGAAAACAATTCATCTATTGCAAATTTTAGTGATAAAGAGGTGGTATCACTAACATGAATAATACTAATAAATCGCTTAAGCACACTTCCTTTTGCATTCACATAACGTAAAACAATAGCCAATTGTTCTTTGTTTGAGATATCACGCGACTCATCAATAAAGATAGAAAATAACTCACCTTGAAGATCATTAATAATGGCATTGGAAGTTTCAATTGTAGCGGATTTGACAATATCTTTTTGTATGTCAGGAGCAATGACTTTGAGATTTTCGCAAGCATTGTTTAAAACAACATTGTTGATAGCTTTATTATGGTCAACCAAGAATTGTAAAAGTTGAAGAAAATTATCATTATTACTAGAAGTCTTTGATTCATCATGACTACGAAAAGTCAATCCTTGACATAAAAGGAGTCGAACACAATCCACTGATGCAGTGAGTTGGGTACGATATTCTTTTTGAGCTTGGTTGGATTGATTAGCGTAAGCAACTTGAATATGTTGTGGGCATTCAAAGATTAGAGGAAGTTATTTCTAATTTACATTATAGAAATGCCATGAATGTAGAGCAAATTTTGAATTATCCTAGTGAAAATGAAGCTTTAATAGAATCGCTTACAGACGAAGAAATTATTCAAGGAGTAATGGGTATGGAAGACGATGACAATCAAGATCTAGATGATAGTAATGCTATACCACATATTTCTTCAAAAGAAGCTTTTCTTGCCGTAGAGACTTTGAAAAGTTAATTGCTTCAAAATAAGAAGAATGTGCCGAATGTAGTTGATGCCCTCTAAAAAGTTAAAGATGAAATTAAATTCAGTTCGCATAAAAAGAAGAATCAATTTATTATAGATACATATTTTAGGAAAGCATAAAATTTGAAATAAAAATTGTTTAGGAAATGTTTTATTTTATGAATTATATATGTAATTTTCATACTTATTTAATGAATTATTATTTTATATTTTCAGTGGGCCTCAAGAAATTTTTTTAAAACTATTATCTTAAGCATTTGGCGAGATTATTAATTTATCCCATTGGCCTAAGTTGGGACTGAAAAAATTATTATTTAATCAAGATTATTAATTTATCAAATATTTGTTTATCGAGGTTTTATCGTAATCGTTTTTGTCTTTACATTAGCTTTTTAGTTATTAACTGCATTTATTCTTTCTTTCTTGTCACCTCAAACTACGTTATTATTGCTGGTCATTGCTACTTTGACCCACTTTTCCTCATTTTCTCCGTAGAATACTTGAATAGACATGAAGAGGTATAAATAAAATTTTCTCAAATTCTACCGTACAAATATAATATGATATCTAATAGAAAATATCATAAAATAAAAATTACCTTTAAATTTGTAACCGAAAATAGTGTAACTTAGATTCAAACAGTCCAAATTTAAATTAAAAAATATTTATAATAAGTCAGTCAAATTATATTATGATTAAATTAAATTTTATATTAAAATTTAAAAAATATTTTTAATTGTATGTTAAATTAAAACTACAGTTCTCTGCCTATTAATCTCATTCTACTTTCACTAGCAGCATTATTTGTATATGATAATTTCATCAAGAAGTTTCACAAAATTATTTTTGGTAATGGTATTATAAAATTTAAAATAATCTTATCAACTACAAAAATCTTAAGTTTTGAATTAATATTTTAAGAAACACGACATCACAATTTATTCTTACTTTGATGTAATCATTTTTAAGGGTTAATTACAAAACAAATCGCAAACTTTGCTCAAAATTTTAATTACAAGTCGAACTTTAAAAGTTAGCAATAAAATACTCAAATTTTTAATTTTTTAATTCTAGCTCGAACTTTAAAAAGTGGTAATAAAATACTCAACTTTCAAATTTTTTTCAATTATATCCTGACGTTAGTATCTCTATTAAGTTTGCTGACATGACTTCTCACATGTTCCAGAAATATCGTTTAATCACATAATTAAAATAACACCGTTGTTTAAAAATGACCTAAATCAAAATATGCTACCTTGACTGCTTCACGTTTTGATTTTAATTTTTCTTCGTTTTCAGTTTATTCTCTTGATACCCTCACTCTTAGATTTTTAAATTACGTAGCCCCGATGCTCTCATACTGGGAGCATTAAGAGAATGAATTGAAAACGAAGAACCTACTAGTGCAGTACGCTATAATACGAGAGTTATTTAGACTGTCAAAAAAAACAAACATAAAAAAAAGGGTCGAGGATGTTGGAAAAATAAACAGATAACGAAAGGTTGAGGCTACGAAATCTGATTTAGAAATTCTATTTTTAACAATGATGTCGTTTAATTAATAACTTAATATAAACAATAACTTCAGGTTAGAATTGGGAAAAATTCGAATGTTTAAATATTTTATTATTACTTTTTAAAATTTAGGTTAAAAATAAGAAACTAAAAATTGGAGTGTTTTATTGTAACTTTTTAAAGCTTAAATAACGGACCAAAAATTGTAATTAACGTTTTTTTTTAATGCTCCACATTTGGCACACAAGCTATGCCAAACCTGATAACGTGTACAATAAAGGATAGAAATTAGAGACCAAAAAAAAGAAAAATTTGTCCTTTATTGCAATTTTCGTAGAACTTGAAGGGCTCTTGTGTTAATTTTTTTTGTGTGATTTTGCGTACACTCATCCTCATCATGTCACTAATTCTATAAAAAGCCTTTCGCCGACTCCCTCCTTCTCACAGTCTTTTGCTCTGAAAGCTAACTCTTGTCGTTTCACTCGTTTCAGTCCTCAGGATGCGAATGAAACGGCGAGATTCTAACGACGTTCCTTTACGCAGTAACGAGTTCACGGTGAGTATATGGAAGCTCTCCTGTTTTTTTTGTTTGTTTTTTAAGCTCTCCTGTTTTTGGTCTTATTTATCAATGCTTTAAAAATTGGACCGGGTGATTGAACCGAAGAACTAACTGATTTAAGGGTTAATGATTTAACTGGAATTAAACCGTGGTTGAACCGGTGATTAATAAATATATAAATTTTTATTTTATATATTATATATAAAAGATAATTTTTAAACATATTATTTAATTATTATTTATCTAATTGTAAACTTAAACCTTTAAATTTCAAAATATATAATTTTTAAAAAAAGTTCGTCAAATACGACACAAAATAAGATAACAAAGTTCGCTAATCATATTTCATCGAAAAGATTAAAAAAAGATCACTAATCATAATATTCATTCAAATTGAAATCATCAAAATCAAGGCATTTTAAATAGACCAACCGGTTCTTTCTTTTACCGGTTCAACATTTTTTACCGGTTCAACTGTAAAATGAACGAATTAATCACTCACAAAAAATACAGGCTAAATCGGACCGTTTTATACTTCGGTTCACGATCGACCGACCGGTTCGTTCCAATTTTTAAAACACTACTTTTTATTGCTCTATCTTATTGTTCAATTCTCTTAATTTCTTTTATCGCTACTTCTTTATTCTATAATTTATACAATAGAATATTGATATTTTCTAAATGTAATTTTCCAGTTCCTCTTATTTAATCTGTTCTTATTAACTTTTTTTATATATTTATATAATTAAATCATAAATTAACTATTCAATCAATCGTTTTTAACAATAACGATCTTTTTTTCTTGTTAACGGCTATTAGTCAAATGACGTGTAATACTCTTGCTCGAGTAAAACTTATGTCAAATTTATATACAATTTAAAATATCATAAAATCATGAAATTTCTATTTTTTTAACATTTACTTGAAATTTTATTCTAAAAGAAACTCTCTTGAAATAAATGTTTTTTTCCCGAAAAGTAGCATGGCTTTGTGTCCTATTTATGAGGAGACAAACATTAGAGAACTGAAAGTGTAGGCTTACGTCATATTTTACAGTCCTCTACTCTTATAAGTGGTGACTAATAAATGAAGACAAGCTTAGATTTAAAGAAAACAAATGATTTATTTACAATGTCAACGTTAGTTAGTTGGGACCCTAAATACAAATTGGAAAGAATGGGAAATGAAACAAAACATAACTATTTCCAAAGTTAGGGTTTACTTTTGTCGGGAGTGTAAGAGACACATTATTATCCTCGTGGACAGCAAACCATTTGAACCATGCAGGCCAAAGTCTCATATCCATTAAGTTTAGCCCAACAACTCAGCTCCCTCACAGTAAAAGAATGCACCTGTAACATAGACAATAAATATCACAATTGGGTTGTAACAAACTCCAGCTGTATAGATATACAAATTCCTGTATATATACTCAATCAATGAATGGAAAAAGTGTGGCAATTACGTGGTAAATTCCGTTGTAACAAACTCCAGCTGTACAGATATACAAATTCCTGTATATATACTCAATCAATGAATGGAAAAAGTGTGGCGTATCGGAGAAGAACCCAAATGCGGCATAATATTAATCCCGACTATAAATTCTCAGAAGACGGCATATTAAATGCCGAAATTTACGATCTCTTTAGGCTGCTTCCTTTCCGTGTCTCGTTCATGAAGAATCCGAAGAACACGGTGGATTATATCTACATCTTGTCTTGTAAATAAGCTATTTCCAAACAACTCAACTACTGAAACCAGCCCTGCGAAAGATCACACTTTTTTTCTTATAACTAGCCAAGTACTTGTGACTTTGAAACTCTCCAACCATCTTAGACCCTGTATAAATCCCACGACGGACTCGTCCTTTTTCATTTATCAGACCCTGCACTGTTTGTTCACCTGGACAAATCAACGGAGTAATGTTACCTTTTGGGATTTCAGGAATTTATAGCAA
>JAOQMQ010091548.1:0-17105 GCA_027563845.1 Erythroxylum subrotundum | reverse complement strand
GGGATCAGTTCGCGTCTGCATTGCATTTCTTTACTTTGTATTGAATTGTATTCTTCCGCAACTTTTTGTATACATTTGTATTCTGAAAGGACTTGAGTGCTTTAACACGCCACCCTCGTGGGGCACGGACTCGGATATCACCCACGATGTCAGGTTCGGGTCATTGCAGGAGTGGGGTGCTACATATTCTCTCATAAGCACCCATACTTTTGTTTATATATCTTCATACTTTAATTTATAAAATCAATTACTTTTTTTATAAGAAAAAAACATAACATGTGTTAGTGTTACTGTTCATCAATATCTTTTCTTGATAAAATTACAATTAGGAACAATTTAAGAACAATACATAAATGCAAATTAAATATCATAATTTTAATTGCACATTAATTATTATATGAATTTGACCTTTAATATTAAAACATCAAATGTAATTAAAAATACATAAAGATAAAAAATGCCTTTATTAATTAAAATAGTAATAGTTTCATATATGAAATAATAAGATAGCAAATTTCCATGCTGAGTTTAGACAGTTAACATAAACTAAAGGTTTTTTTTTTTAAGTTGAGTAAAAATTGTTTGTTGAACCACTATAAATCAATATTTGTCTTCTCTCATTATATATATATTTGTAATTGTTATTGATCAAGTTGTCATCAACCATTATAATAGGTAATTGATTGATTAATTTTTAAATATGATAAAATCTATATATATACACAATTCACTCTCCTCTTATATGTCATCTCAGTACTAATAATATAATGTTCAGAAAAATATTATAATAGTAGCCTAAACTTTCCACTTTTTTACATGAAAAATATAAAAATTATTTTCAAACTCTTTTTAGTTGTTAAGATACAAATGGTATTTATATATGTAAGGAAAAAATAAAAAATATTGATAAAATTATATGTATAATTATTAATTGCAATGAATAATTTTGAGAATACGTGAAAATTTTAAAATATCATATTATAAACATTAAAAATATACTTTAAAAAGCAATATGCATTTCTTAGAATGCATAAATATAAAAAGTAATTATAATCATCAAAATATGTTAAGATGTATTTAAGTCAAATTTACTTCTTATAAAGGTTAAAGGTGTTATTTGCTACTTAAAATTTTGTAAGGGGACTAACTTAATCTCTACCGTTGTCTATGATACATATGATCCCTTAATTTTATTAAATGAATCGTATTAGACCTTTAACATTTTAAAGTAGAGCACATTAGTCCCTTAACTATGGGCTCCGCTAAATTCCTCTAAGATGTTCATTATTGTATTGTTAAGTAAGTATAGGCATGTGACTATCATACGTACTAGCCAACAATTGGTACTAAACAAAAGAGTTTCATACTAAATTTTACTATGGACCAATATTGGCTCTTTCAATTATTATAGGTTAGTAAACAAAATATTGGTCAAAATAATAATTTGAAAAAGGTTTTAGGACTAATTGAAAAACTTAAAATTTCTCCTAAATAAAATAATAATTACCTATACATAAAAAGAAATAACTTTAAAAAATTTATGTAGATAGAATTACATAAAGGCATTCTAAATTACATAACTATATATAGTTTTTGAAAAATTAAAATTTAAAAGAAAATGAAATATAAACGTACAAGTTTAAGGGACTTCACCTACGTCTGGAAAACTAAAAACAACAACCTTGGAAAACCATGGAATAACCAAAACAACGTGACAAGCACTAATACAAGCTAGCTAAATACTTAAACGACAACGTAGAAGGGCAGAAGTAAACAAAATCGTTAACATTGTTTTCCTATAAAGGGTAAAAATTTGAACCATCGAAAAGGGGCTCAAGAAGCTTTCGAATTAGGTTTGAGTGATCGAGTGTCTTCTTCATCTCCTTATTGGTGATTTCAACTGAGGTAAGGATTCCTATCTTTAAACAATCTTCTTCTTCTTCTTCTTGACCAACAATCTTTCTATTTTGTGTATAAACATTGTGGGATTCTTCTACCCTTTGTTGGTGGATCTGCATAGATGTGAAGGCATGCATTTTCTTCTTCTAGATTTCTAGAGTTTCTAATTCGAGAGACTATAGCATGATAAAGGATTGATACTATAGAGTGAGTTCAAACCCTAACTTTGAAATTTCCTTGATAATCATGTACGGTCTGTATGTTAAGCTTGATGACCAGATGATTTTTGAAGCTCTGTGGACAATGCTCAATGTATAGACAACTCTCTAGGTATATTCTCTCATTTAAGAAGTTTTGATTGACTGCCCTCTAATGACATACAAACATGTTGTAATCTGCATCTGTGTTGATTGCAAAAAGTTAAGGAGTGGTCTTTTGTTGTTGTAATTCTTCCTATTTTGGGTATCCTAGAATGGGAAACCCAAAGCAGAACTATGCACCTTTATTTGGAATTTTTTGGAGTTTTATTAAAGTCTCCAAGAAATCACTAGCCTTCTACTAGATTTCTTCTCCATCTTGGCGACAATCAACTGCTCTGTTACACTTGCAATTACAAGTTCAGTGATAGAGTTTAAGCTTCTGTCTCTTCCTACAAATCTTCTGTTGTTTCTCGCCTTCCAAATCTCCCGGGTAAATGTTGCAATTGCATCCATGTAGACTCCCTTATCGTGCTTGGAAACATAAATCTGCATTATCTCTTGTAAGATGTCACTCAGGATATTTTGACTGCAGTTAAGTGTGCATAAAGAAGAGATTCTCTGCCAAACCTTTTTAGAATATTCACAACTAAAATAGATGATCTCTATCCTCTTCCTCTAGATTACATAACACACGTTACTTAGGCTAAGATATGAACTTAATGTTGTTATGGTACTGAGTTTATTTAACATAGCTAACCAGAGCAGAAAGCTAGCATTTGGTTTGAGGGTTTTGATCCAGACTAGCTTACTTCACCCTATACTTATGTTTGTCCTACGCATTACTTCTTTTGCTTTTCAATTGGTTATTTCCATAACAGATATACCATTCTATAGATATGTATCCTCACTGTCATTCTGTTTATACTACGGGATTGATAGAACTCTAATCTCCTCTAGGGATAGAGACCAGTTTCCATTTGCAATTATCTCTTGAACTTTGGCTTTTTTTGAAAATCTATCTTGGATATCCCTAGCAATTGGATTATGGATTAATGCCCTTTGGCTTGTCCAATTGTCATACCATAATGAGATTTGATCTCCTACCCCTATTTTGCAAGTGATCTGATGTTGAATCTCCTGCCCCAATCTATGGAGTTAGTTAAACAACCAAGAATGGTTGTCTTTAGGAGTAGTTGCCCGTAAACAACCACCCTTTAATATGTAGCTATACATCCATGTGATCCATAATGATTCTTTTTCACTTAAAATTCTCCATAATCTTTTCAACATTAAGTGTCTATTGCTTTTGTTGATATTTTCCAAACCCAAGCCTCCAGTTTCTTTTAGTTGGCAAATGTGGGCCCAACTCACTTTAGCTATTCCTTTTTCACCTTTCCTCTTACTCCTCAGGAATTGTTTCATCATTTTCTCTACAGTTTTAACCAACCCATTGGATAAAAAGATATGAGAACACTAGTAAGTATGCATGGACATTATGACAGACTTCAAGAGTTGAAGTTAGCCATCATAGGAGAGAGTTCTATTTGTTCAAGATCCCAATCATTTTTGTATAAAAATACAATAATGATATGGGTTCATGTTGTTCACTCCTGTTTTCATCATTTAGAATGCCATCCATTTTATCTAAAATCCCATAGTCCTTCGAATTCCCTTTCAGAGGTGCAATTTTGATCAACTTATTGTTTCCTTTTGTGGTGGCCGCATCTAGCCCCAACAACTCCCAATAGTCTCCCCTCACAAATACTTTCCTTGATGGTTGCCAAGTTTTACCTTGTGTATGTGGGGATGGTTGCCATTAACAAGTAATCATTACCTTGTTTTCTTTAAGAGCATCTCCATCTGCCAACCTCAGTATTTGGATACTATCTTTCATATCTTTAGAGATATCCATACTCACATATAATCTAGCATAACCAACATGTTTCCTTATAATTGTATTTTTATCCATGCATATTGGCTTCCCCAAATAACTTGCTAGCATGCTCAAACTTTTTGTTGTCCAATATTCCAAGGGAATATTGTGTATGTTCACCTATAAAGGAATGTTTTTTAATTTGATTTTTTCTAATTCCATATGAAGTTGTCAACGTTGGAGGAATAAATGGAGCTGTGAAATGTGTCAGGGACCTTCTTTTATCACCTTTTGAGCCTCGAATGTTGAACTAAAGGTGAATATAATGTTAATCATTCTCAGTTAATATCACTTCTTGTATACCTCTACCTTTCTAATTTCTTTAAATCCATGCTTGAATCACAAGGAAAGCAGGATGTTTACCATGAAGAAGCAGATAATTGCATCATCCCAAGTTTTTGTACCTTCTTTCAGTATGTCAATGCTTGGCGCCACCGTCAGTTTTCCATCAAATTCAACAGGGGGACTATAGAACAAAGAAGAGTTTGAGTTGTCCCACATTACCTGTTTTCAGGTTTTCCTAGTTTCAGTAAGATTCTTATTCTCATTTGCTTCTTGGGTTAAGTGGTTTGGAGCTGGGGATGTGGAATGCTGGTATGCCAGATCGATAGGAGCATGTGGTGAGAGGGTTAGAGTTTTAGAAGATTGATTGATTTAAAGAGAAGGAGAGTGACTATCGACTGGCATGTTAGGGTTTTTGAGATCTGGTTTTAATATAGTAGAAGAAGGAGAGGAGATGGAAGATGAAGGTAAAGGGGAAAATCCGACTTCATTAAGAAAATGGAAGTGTGATTTCAGTAAGCTTAAAGGGTTTAAGGCAATTAAGGGAGTATCGAAGAGGAACGAGGGCTAGCAAAGAATGAGATGATGGTAGGAGGAAAAAACAAAGACCCCTGATCGATAGATCCAAATGGGGGAGAGCCAGCAATGATGAAGGTGGACAAAAGCAGAAGAGAATGACACTAGTTGAGAGGATAAACAAATCAGACGATGGAAAAAAAGTGTCATTCAAATAATAGGATAATGTCTAGAAAGAAGGAAGAGTTTCTCTCTCCGCATCAATTCTTCGAGTTATAACTAAATATCTTAGTTTAACATAATTTGAATATATTTAATAAATGTTTTTAAAATTTATATATTTCATATTGACAATGTATATACTTTTTAGTGCATATATGTGAAAATTTATTATAATAAATTTTGAAATATTTAAGTTAGCATTTGAAATTAAATTCATTTATTATAAATGCATTTTTTTACTTTATATTATTCTTAGTCTTATATCTATATGAGAGTTAAACTATCTTTCTCTTATCTAACCATATATCTTTCTCTTATCTTAATTGTTATGGTTATTATTTATATGAAAATATGTGAAAAATAATATTAATAAAAATAAAGAAAGAGTTGCTCAATTTAATTTTTATTATTATGATTTCTTAAGATATGATTGAAATAAAATATATTTTATATTTTATATTTTATATTTTTAAAAGTATCCTAAATATTACCTAATAGTCACTAGTACTCATATTGGACTGTGACATGCCAACTTGGCATAATAAAATCTAAATTTATGAAAATTATTTTATGAATCTTTTAATTATTTCAATTTAAAAATAATTAACTTGTTATATTAATATCAATTTGTTAGCTCAAGGTTTATAATTAACGATTTTGATGATAAATATATAATATTTTAAAATTCAAATTGGAATATTTCCTTATATAAGCAATAATATAATTCTTAAAAGGAAATAAAAATCATAGAATAATTGCTTCTTTCTTGTAGGAACCTTCTTTATAAACTTTAATTTTTGGAAATAGTTCCATGACATCCAAAAGGACCTTACTAATTTAAATAATTAGCTCCGAAAGCCTTGATAAGACATCTGAATATCAAAGATTTCAGTAGAGATAATATGAAGATTAAGCAACGGCTAGTTAAAGAAATTGTCTACTTAAGGAAGAGCCACTGCATTTGCAAAAAAAAAACACACACACACACACACATAAGAAACATACACGAGACTTGTGATATATCTTAAAGCTTCATTATTTCTTGAAAGTTATATCAAACACTATGTGCCTTAGAAAGTGATATCACTCTATTAAGAGAGACTATTAAATCTTTCATACTTTTTTTATTGAGAGCTTGTAGAGGCTAACAAAATACTACTACTGTGGAAGGTTGAAGAACCTTGAAAAATATACACTTGTGAGCTTGAAGAGGCTCGTCAAATTACTACTTGGCTTTTATAGTAAAATACTCAAGTTGGATACTTGGGACTAGACGTAGGCTTCATTATGAGCTGAACCAATATAAATCTACCGTGTCTTTTGCTCTCTCTTCCTTACTTTTAAATTTTCGCATTGTAAGTTTGTATTTTCAAAAGGTTTCTTCAATTGTATAAAAGGCTCTTTTTGTTTTTATCATAAGAGCTTTCCTTCAAAAGATAGCATGCTCCTTTCTTTTTTAGTGCTAGCAAGCTCCTATCATTTTGAGTATTAGCAGGCTCCTTTCAATTAATTGGTTCCTTTCTATTTGAGCATTAATAGGCTCCTTTCTTTTTCAATGTTAACATGATTGTTTTGAAAGTTTATAGGACCTTTCTATTTATAAATTTATCTGTTTAGCATGATCTTAAAAATTTGAAAGTACCTTGAATTTTAATTACACATAATTTACCCTATCTTTTTTTTTTTTTGCTTTATCATTTAGTTATTGTGTTTTACAATACGTGATAGATCATGAAAAATAATTTGAGAAGCCTTGAAGGACAATTTGTCTTAAAGCCTCCTTACTTCAATGGAAACAACTACTCATACTGGAAAGAGAGAATGACAATCTATCTTTAATATGTAGATATTGAAGTCTAGCAAGCTATCAAAGTTGGAGCTACACTTCCCGCTACAGAAAACATAGAAGTATGGTCTGAAATAGGTCACTGTAAAGGCAGAAAGCTAGACTTATAGCAAGGGATACTCACAAATCCCAGGTATTGACTTCACAGAAACTTATGCTCCTATTGTTCGTTTTGATACTATTTGAACTATTTTAGCTTGGGCTACTCAAAATGGTTGGGTAGTCTATCAGTTAAATGTGAAGTCTGCATTTCTTAATGGTGGTCTTGTTGAGGATGTGTTTATTGATTAACTACAAGGATTTGAGGTAAAAGGGTCAAAGTATAAAGTTTACAAGTTGCATAAAGCACTCTATGGGCTTAAGCAAGCACCAAGAGCCTAGGATGGTAAGATTGATGCTTACTTTACTAAAAATGGTTTCCAAAGGAGTCCTACTGAACTAACTTTATATGTGAAAAGCATTAACAATGAAGTTTTAGTTGTATGTTTGTATGTTGATGATATCATTTATGCTAGAAATTCCTCTCATATGGTGGATGAATTTAAAAATTCAATGATGTTAACATTTGAGATGTCTGATATTGGTATTTTGCATTACTTTTTGTGTTTAGAAGTTTTGCAAGATTCAAATGGAATTCTCATTTATCAGAAAAGATATGCTGAGAACTTATTGAAAAAGTTTGGCATGGTAGATTGCAAGCCTGCCAAGACTCCATTAAATACTAACGAGAAGCTTTTGTTAAATGATGGGGTTGAAAAAGTAGATGAGAAATAGTTTAAAAGTCTAGTTGGAGGGCTTATGTATCTTATCAATACAAGACTAGATAATATGTCTGCAATCAGTCTTATTTTTAGGTTCATGCACAATCTTAGCAAGCATCATTCTGGAGCAGCCAAGAGAATTATGAGATACATTAAAGGTACAACAACTTTTGACATAAGGTACAACAAAGGACATTCATATAATCTTATTGGTTTTACTGACAGTGATTAGGTAGTATGTGCAAATGATAGAAGAAGCACAACTAGTTACATTTTGTCTTAGTTAAGGAGCAATTTCCTTGACATAAAAAAAAAGCAAGAGTCTACTACCCTATCAAGCACTGAAGGAGATTATATAGTAGCCTCAACAACAACCTGTCAAGCCATTTGGTTGCTGAAAATCTTAAAGAATCTGAAGCATAAGCAAAAGGAACCTTTGGTGATCTTTTGTGGCAACAAATCAACCATTGCATTGTCCAAGAATCCAATTCAGCAAGGAAGAACTAAACATATTGAAATAAAACGTCACTTCATCAGAGAACTTGTTGCCTAAGAAGAGATTGAGTTGTAATACTGTAACATTGATATTCAACTGGCTAATATCTTCACGAAAGCCTTGCTAGAAAATAAATTCAAAAAATTCAGATCAATGACTGGAATGAAGGCCCACGTTTGAATTAAGGGAGGAAGTGTTGGACGTAATTCCAACGTAGTCTGACTTGGTCTTTGGCCATTTTTATTGTTACTAAATTTTTGTATTTGCTGTTATTGAATTGGTCCACTTTTATCTAGTAGTTGGAGTCTGTAGGAAGTGATAACGTGTAAGTTAGAACTTGCAGGAAGTGGTAAATGCCTATTTAAAGGCTGCACGATATTTCATTTAATGAAATATGGTTCCGAAAAGACAATTCTCTTTTTTTATTTACAAGGGAAAGAAAACAAAAATTACATGACCGTCCTAATTGTCGCAGTGTTTATGGTATAAAAATTCGTGTTGATCACGGTGTATGTGAGCCCAGACTAACGTTGGAGGCTCCTGAAGAAAGTGCAGGCCAGGACTGGCAAATGCTGCAAGAGAGGAAAAGACAATTCTTTTATCAGAAGCAACCTGTCTTTGTTCCAAAGCTGAACCCTAGAAAGCATTTGTTCTTTTCTTCTGGAATATGCAAAACGGATTCCTTCAACAAATTTTCAGGTGAGTTGATGGATGGCTCTATTGCATCCTTCTCAGAACAACCATGCTGCCCATCAGAGAGGCAAGGAGATCCCCTTGCCTATGCTTGAAATCCCCGCCAATGCTATTAATTAGCCTAAGAGGAAGAATGAAATGGTAAACGAACACACAAGGTGTTGAAAATCTTATAAGTCCTAGCCAAAGCTCCTGAAGCAGAGATAAAGTGTACTGTTCGAGAAAGAACAGAGCACAAAGTTTAGAATAATTTTCTCGTACTTTTCTATTCATTGGAAGAGCTTAAATACATATATTTTCTCAACACTCTTTCTAGATTTACGACCACAACTATCGTGCACAAACCGAAACTAAATCACTAAATCATGTAAGCATAAATAACAAACTTGCAGAATAATAGGACTCCAATTGAAAGAAAGATTACACAGGAACAACTCATCCTTCGAACGTTGTAGTTCAAGACTTAGTCCAAGTATTTTTGATTTGGCCTAGAAACACGCTGAGATCTCCGTGGTTTATCAATACCCCCCACTTTTACTAGAACCTTGTCCTCAAGGTTCAAGTCAGGGAATCGATCGTGCAACTCTACTGTATTCTCGTAAGTAGCGTCTTCAACGAGAAGGTGTTTCCATTTAACGAAGCTCTCTTCAAAACATTTCCCTCTTTTTTTAGGCCAACGAGTGTCGATGACTGCTGCAGGTTCTATGATGGGGGCACCATCATCGGCGACAGGAGGCAAAGTAGGACAAATGGCACTTTAATCACCAATCTTCTTTTTTAACAAAGAAACATGGAATACCGAATGGATGAGAGACCCTGCAGGCAGTTGGAGTTGATATGCTACCTTACCAATGCGTTTCTCGATTGGAAAGGGCCTATAAACCGGTGAGCAAGTTTTTGAGATGCTCTTTTGAACACTGTTTGCTAGCGATAAGGCTGAAGTTTTACAAAAACAAGGTCTCCATCAGCGAATTCGATGTCACGCCTGTTTGAATAAGCTATTTGTTTCATCCGATTAGAAGCTCGATGTAAATTAAGTTTGAGCTGATTGATAAGACCATTACTTGCAGCCAACTTTTGGTCGACCTTATTAATTGGAGAAGAGCCCAACTGATAGTGTGGAATCAGGGGAGGAACGCGACCATACACAGCTTGAAAAGGTGACATACCGGTTGATGCATGGTAAGCCGTATTGTACCAAAACTCTGCCCAAGGAAGGAGGGAGTACAATTTATGTGGTTGTTGGTGAACCAGACAGTGCAGATATTGCTCAACACAGCGATTAACGACTTAGGTTTGCCCATCAGTTTGGGAGATGATAAGCGGAGCTCATCATTAACTGGGTGCTAGACAATTGAAAGAATTCACGCCAAAAGTTGCTAATGAAAATTGGATCACGGTCACTGATGATTGATCGGGGCATGCTGTGTAATTTTTAGGATACCCTCTACAAATTTTTCTGCTACCATCTTGGCAGAGAAAGGGTGAGTTAAGGCTAAGAAATGAGCTGATTTGCTAAGGCAATCTACGACCACAAGAATTGTGTTATTGCCTTGGGATGGAGGTAGTCCTTCAATGAAATCCATGGTTATATCTTCCCATACTTGACAAGGAACGGGCAGCGGCTGTAACAGACCAGCAGGGGACAATGTGGATGCCTTAACTCGTTGAAAAACATCACAAGAGGAGACGTATTCATTCACTATCTGATACATTGATGGCCAATAAAACTGTTGAGCGATACGTTTATATGTGCGTAGTACTCCAGAGTGGCCACCAAGAGGAGAGTCATGGAACTCATGTAGTAACTGATTCAGAATATGTGACTTAGGAGGTACCACCACCCGATTTTTGTAGAAGATCATTCCATAACGGTTGGTGTAGGGAAGACCCGGTTTGGTGGCAGCCAGCTTGCTAATGCGAGCCATGTAAGTATCGTTTGCTGCTGCAGTTTTGATATCCTCCCAGATGTGAGCCTGCGAAACAAATAAAGTATTAAGAGTTGGGGAACCTGGCACGCGGGAAAGGGCATCGACAGTCGAATTGTCATGACTAGGTTTATATAGTATCTCATAATCATAACCAAGTAGCTTTGCAACCCATTTCTGCTGCTTTGGTGTTGCCACACGCTATTCAAGTAAGTACTTGAGGCTCCATTGGTCAGTTTGGATGTAGAATTTCTGTCCGAGAAGATAAGGACGCCAAGTGCGTATGGCATGAATGATGGCAAGCATCTCCTTGGCATAGATAGACCAGGATAATTTGGAGATTCCTAAGGCTCGACTCATGAAGACAATGGGCTTGCCTTATTGGGTGAGCACAACGCCAATCCCATCTCCGGAAGCATCAGATTTAATAGTGAATGGTTGCTGGAAATTTGGCATGGCAAGGGTGGGGGTGGTAGTCATAGCTTGTTGAAGAAGTTTGAAGGAGTTCTCAGCTTCTGCAGTCCACGTGAATTGACCTTTCTTCAAGAGATTAGTGAGTGGACGGGCTAAGAGGCCATAGTTGCGAACAAACTTTCGATAATAACTTGTAAAGCCTAAGAACCCACCTAATTCTGATACATTAGTAAGACGAGGCCAATTAAGCATGGTCTGTATTTTATTTTGGTCCACTTTGACCCCATTAGCAGTGACAATATGTCCTAAGCATTCTAATTCTTGTTGGCCAAAGGCACATTTTTTGGAGTTTAAAAAAAATGTGTGATGCCTCAAAATTTCAAAAGCTTGCTTAATATGTTTAAGATGCATGTTCCAATTGGGGCTATAAATTAGAATGTCATCAAAGAAGACAAGAATGAATTGTCGGAGGTAAGGGTGAAATATGGAATTCATGATAGCCTGAAAAGTGGACGAGGCATTACAAAGACCAATTGGCATAACAAGATATTCATAATGACCATTGTGGGTACGAAAGGCAGTTTTATGAATATCAGATGGATTGACTCGTAATTGATGATAGCTGGCCCGTAGATCAAGTTTAGTAAAATAAGATGCGCCATGAAGCTCATCGAGCATATCATCGATAGTTGGAATGGGAAATCGATCCTTGATGGTAACGGAATTAAGGGCTCGATAGTCGGTACAAAAACACCATGTATCATCTTTTTTTTTAATTAGCAAAACAGGAGATGAAAAGGGACTTGTACTGGGTTGGATTAGCCCCAATTTTAACATGTCAAGAACTTGTTTTTAAATTTCAGCTTTTTGAAAATAGGCATACCTGTAGGGCCATACATTTATTGGTTCCGTTCCTTCTTTGAGGGGAATACAGTGGTCGATTTCTCGAACAAGTGGTAATTGTTGTGGTTCCTAAAAAATCGCAGTAAAGGCATCAAGTAATGCTTGCATGTCTAGTTGGATGGTTTGATGTGGCACATCCAGGGGCTGCGGGCATACTGCAAAAATAGAGTCGGTATGCCTCATATCCTTTTAGATTGCTTCTAGTGATACTTGTTGAAGGATTTGAGTGCTGGAGCCGTGTAACAATTGTGGTTTGTTGGCCCATTGGAATTCCATTGTCATCTTCTTCCAATCACAAACAACAGATCCTAGTTGTTCCAACCATTGAACACCCAACACCAAGTCTAAACCATTTAGTGGTAAAGAGTATAGAGTAATTGAAAAGGGAATACCATGTAGAAGGATATGGATGTTGTTGAATCACCCTTGGCATTTTAGTTGTTGGCCATTAGCAACTCGTACATGGAAAGGTGCAGTAGGCACCACAGGTAGATGTAGTAAAGTAACCACCTTATCACTGATGAAATTATGTGTTGAGCCACTGTCAATGAGGACCACGATGTCATGAGTCCCAATCTTAGCTGTAACACGCATGGTCTTTGTGGTTGTCCAGCCGGTTAAAGCATGCAGTGAAATTTCGAGATCAGATGGAATGTCAGTTTCGGCCTCTTTAGTGTCTCCTTCTGAGTCTTCATCGATGTTACCTTCCAATAAAAGAATTTGAGGACCCTTGCATTTATGGCCAGTAGTGAACATGTCATCACAGTTGAAACAAAGTCCTTATGCACGTCTTCTTTGCATCTCCTCGCACGAGAGTCGCTTGACAGGTGTGGCTTTGGATGTTGTTGGTAGAGCCAGCTGGGTGTGATGTGTTTTTTGTCTCTCATGTGAGATTCTTCTTTGGCGTTGTAGTTGTTTGTCCCTCATGCAGGCCAAGCTTATTGCCTCCTTCAAGGTTTTAGGCTTGAACATACGAATCGTTTCAGAAATTTTTGACCTCAAGCCTCCCATAAACGATCCAACGAGCGCTTTTTGTGACCAACCATGAACCCGATTACCCAGCCTCTCGAACTCTTTTTGGTAATCACGAAGGGGTCCAATTTGTCGAACTTTGGATAGAGCTTCATCAAAATCTTCACATTCTGTTGGTCCAAAACAAGCCCCTAGTTCCTCCTAATTAAATAACTCCCAAGTTACCAAACGATCTTCCTCCTAGTAAGCGCGACGTAGCCATTGCCATCATTGATTAGCTTCTCCTTCAAGATGAAAAGATGCTAGAGAGACCTTTTGATTATCTATTGTGCCTTGAAATTCAAAAAATTGAGCTACGCGATTGAACCACTCTGTTGGATCATCTCCAGAGTATTTTGGAAAATCCAATTTTGCCATTTTGGAAGAAAAATTTTTTCTGCCACCTTCGTTCTCTTCTCGATATGGCTGGACAATTCCTTCACGTCCATTGTTGTGATTGTTGGAGCTTTCCCTAGTTGAAAGCAAAATTTCAGACAGCCTGTTGACAGTCTCCTCAAGTCATTGCATTCCATCTTGAACACCACCAAGTCTAGCCTCCAAGGCTTCAATCCTCTCTTTATTGGTTGCCATTTTAACCGAGTTCTGATACCAATGATAGGTCCCAGCTAAAGCTTCTAAAGCAGAGATAAAGTGTACTGTTCAAGAAAGAACAGAGCACAAAGTTTAGAATAATTTTTTCGTACTTTTCTATTCATTGGAAGAGCTTAAATACATATATTTTCTTACCACTCTTCCTAAATTTACGACCACAACTATCGTGCACAAACCGAAACTAAATCACTAAATCATGTAAGCATAAATAACAAACTTGCAGAATAATAGGACTCCAACTGAAAGAAAGACTACACATGAACAACTCCTCCTTCGAACGTTGCAGTTCAAGACTTAGTCCAAGTATTTTTGATTTGGCCTAGACACACGCTAAGATCACCACTCTTCCTAGATTTACGACCACAACTATCGTGCACAAACCAAAACTAAATCACTAAATCATGTAAGCATAAATAACAAACTTGCAGAATAATAGGACTCCAACTGAAAGCAAGACTACACACGAACAACTCCTCCTTCGAACGTTGCAGTTCAAGACTTAGTCCAAGTATTTTTGATTTGGCCTAGAAACACGTTGAGATCTCCGTGGTTTATCAAAATCTTACCGTGAATTCATCAGGGAAAAACACCACATCAGCAGGTCTAGCAGTGAACTGACTATGATTTGTTTCCATATGGGTCAATGGAGATTCACGCTCAGGTTCAATGTTGCCACTCTCATCTCCATTGACAATTGAAGAAAGGTCACACTAGCTAGCTTGCCATTATTAAGGTTATTGAAGGTCAAGTCAGCTCCACTCATGTCTCTAGACTAAGATTTGATCATAAAGGCTAGTAATCAATACGATTCATAAATAAGAAAAAGAAAAGACGATCCATGTTGGAGAATCCAATCAAATCCATCAGAAGAATTGATTTGGATTGTATAGACGATTATCGGTAGGATACAACAGGCAACACTTTAGAATGAAAAACTATCCATAATAGACTACAAACAAAAATAAAAATAGCACGAAGTATATCTGCTTACTTTTATTCCATATATTCCTCACCTTTACTTTCACTATTCCGTTAGCAGGAATAACCGAATTAGAGTGATGATCGAACCTTGTTTCATAGTCATATTTTACTTGTGCAGCTGAATCTACTAACTTCATATCCTCTTCAACCTAATTCACAAAAAAAATCACAGATTCTATTAATTTAAAACAGAGCATAAATTTGGATGAAATAGGAATTAAAGTTATAAAAAGAGAAGATCTTTGACATGTTTTTAATGATTGTACACTCATATATTCTTATTGTCTGTTTCTATAGATAAAAGAGATAGCTAACCACCTGAAATCTTAAATCATCAACTGACAGCATATTGAGTTCCTCATTCTCTTTGGCTTGGGTTAGAAAAGTAAATTATTTATTAGCCACATCTATCATACAGTAAATAAAACATGAACGCTTCAAGATCAGACATATGCACTAAAAAGAAGAAAAATAATTACTGTAGAGGATCAAATGTTAGGAAGAAAATGCATCGGAAGTTCTATCTACGGGCCTAAAAAGAGTAAATTTCCCCACAGGAAATCCCTTGAATGTTGATTGTTCAATTCCAAGCTATGCTCCAACATTCAAATGCATGCACAATAATACTCGCTAACTCTCGCATGGAGATGGAAAGTAAAGTTCTAGCCTCCAATGTTGTGCCTCTACCGACCTCTCCAGTGCTGCGCTTTTATTTAGAACAGTAACTGGTCTCAAGCAAGGAGGTCGCCCGTAGTTCTTTCCACGATATACAATGATAGCATAACCCTTAGTTGTTAGAAGTCAAACCCGATGGAAACTTATAAGTTCTTCTAGATACATGGGTATAGGCATATAGCTATTGTCTTTCATTTTGTAGCTGTCAACGTTCATTTATTATGGCTGTTTTGTAGCAGTTGTTTATTAGCTGTCAAACTCATTTATTATGGCTATAATAGGGTTGATAAAGTCAGTAAATAAACCGATGTTAATGGTTGTAAAAAGACCCTTGCATGCAATGATCAGAATACCGTACCATACCAGCCGGTACTGGCTGGAACGTTCTGTTCCGGCTGGAATCCGGTACCAGTACAGGAACAAAGATACCGGTAAAAAATTCCGGTCGGTACCGGCAGTTTTTGGTCGGTACTGGCCGGTATCACAGATACCGGAAAATTTCGGATAGTTCCATGAAATTTAAAAAACCTAGGAACTAATTTGCAAATAACAAGAAATTAACCCTAAAAACTTACCCCCCCTCCCCCGACCTTCGGCCGCCCACATCTCTTCTCTCTTCTCCGTCGCCCGTCGCCCTCCCTCCGTCTGTCACCATCCGTCTGTCCCCCTGCCGCTTGAATCTCGTCGGTTGTCTCTCTCACGCCGCGTCGCCGCCCCTCCTTGGTCTAGATCTGGACTCTTGTGGTCTCCTCGAGTCTTCCTCTGGTGGTCTCGCCGCTCACCTCCGTCGTGCTTTGGTGGTCTCGCCGCTCGCCTCCGTCGCGTCGTCCACACCGCCTCCTCCGTCCTCCCTCTGTCGCAACACCTCTGCCATGTGTGCTAATGAAGAATAGTGCGGGAAGAATGAAAATTTTAGAAGATGAGGATAAGTATTAAATAAGCATAAATAATATTCTTTTTTTTTATTTGACTAAAAGGCACCCATATTGCGCAAAATTAGGGTCGGTTGTGTTGTGTTTTAGGCATTTTGGGCTTGGACTCAGTTTGAGGCTTGATATGGCCTTAGGACAGGGAACTAAAAATTAGGCCTGAATCTTGTTTGGGCTTGGGCTTGATGTACTTTTAAATTTAAAAATGTTTTTGTTTTTAATTTAAAAATGTATATATAGTTTAATAAATTTAGACTTAATTTATTATGAAAAAAGTGATCCAAAAAAATTATATGTTAGAAATGCAACAATAATTTAATTAATAAAAGTACTAATGGAAATGAGTTTTTTTAATGCAATATTGGTATTAAAAGTATATAAAATTTTGAAATAAATAAGTTTAAATTATTTTTTTATAAAGAAAGTGTATATATAAGATGTAAAATTTATTTAATTAATACAATTGTTAATGAAAATGAGTTCTTTTTAGTGTATATAAAATTTTAATATGAATAAGACCATACTAAATGTTATTTTTAAAAGAAAGTGAACCAAAAGATTATATATATATATATAATAAAACATTCATTTAGTTAACTTAATTTTTAACGAAAATGAGTTTTTTCATTTATATATTAAATAAATATAAAAATAAAATTGAATTTCAGGTTTTTATTTTTCCTCTTCTTTTAATTTTACTTGTATTTGATCATTGATGTTTATGTTTAATTATATGTATGTAATGTAACTGTAATATTTTTGTTTCAGGTTCAACTTCTACTTGATTGCTTATTCGTCATCAAC
>JAOQMQ010091489.1:0-17122 GCA_027563845.1 Erythroxylum subrotundum | reverse complement strand
TAATCATGCTTAATTTACATAAACATGCTTAATTACCTTAATCATGCTTGATTAACCTAATCATGCTTGATTAACCTAATCATGCTTAATTAACTTAAAAAAAAAATTTGGGGCTAACATTTGACTTATTTAGGAACCAATGTTTTAATCTAATTTAATTTCATAAAGAGTTTGAAATATTATTTTAGATTATGGAGACTATATCAATAATTATAATCAAATAATGTTTCATGCTTATAATTTGATTATATTTGTATGAGGAATTGGATGTTTAAAATTTATGACCTTTTACAGGTAATGTGTTTTTTATGAGACCATTTAAAATTAAATCCCTCACTAAACATTAAGTATACTTTAAGAACGCGATCGTTACCTTATATTATTTGAGCATAAAACTGGAGTTTTGTTTATTATAAGGCTTTCTAAGTGACTCAAGTGTAATATCCTAGTTTGATTATTATACTGTATAATATGTTGTACAATCAATTTATGGAGTATGCTCTATTTATAGTGTACTAAAGTAATATAATCGTTTAAATGTATTATTGTAGTTATCATGGAGATCACGGATAGACCAGAGATGGTTCTGGACTCGACTGAAAATTTCTCAAATTTTTTTGAAAACTCTTAAAAGCTATCTGAACGAGCTTTAAAAGCCTCGAAATGTGCTTTGGAGATTTATATGACACTTTTGAATGAAATTTAGACGATTTTAGTGACATTCAGTGATTTCCAGATTCAATCCGAAAATTCTTTTGGGCAACTGAAAAGCTACCAAATAATTCAAAACATAATGAAAAGCTCTAGAATTAGGATTGGAGTCCATAGGAACTAAAACGGGTAAAAACGAAGATTGTTTGAATAGAATTTGGGTAATCAAAAATTATTGGACTAAAATACCCTATTTGGAAAATAATGAGTATTGACCCTAATTAGAGTATTTCATGGTCAATTTGAAAATAAGACAGTTGTGGAATGTTTTTGGGATTTAATTTGGTTAGTTGGTCAATTAAATGCATTAAAGGGCAATTTGGTCTTTTTGTACTAATTAAGGACAATTTGGTATTTGTACATGATATTAGTGGATTGATAAAACATTAGAGATGACCAATAAGATGATGAGATGTGTTTGATGAGTCATTAGTGATCACAAATAGGAAGGTGACATGTGTAATCCATTAAATGAGTATAAAAAGCAAAACTAAAGACATTTTGCTTCATTCTTTCAACATAAATATGAGAGTGATGAGAGAGTAATGTGAGAGACAAAAAAAAAAAAGAAAAAAAAGAGAAGAAAGAGTGAAGGTTTGGCCAAAGAGGGAAGAAGGAGAGTGCAACTGATTTTTGATGGGTTTTGGAGCATGATTTGAAGAGAGTTTGATCAAGACTAAGTATTCATCAAATACCCACAAGATTGGAGGAAAAAGTGGTAAGTTTCCTAGCTTAAATTTCTAATTTTTATGGGTTTTCTTGAGTGAGATGGATATGTTTAAGATCAATGGTATCTTGGTATTACTTTGATGTTTCTTTGCATAGAATTAGTTGAATGTGACAAAAGAGGAATGTGTAGTGGAATTCTATTGTAGGATAATTTAAACTAGTCTCATTGTTTTGACCATAAATCTGCCTACAGACCTCAAAATTGGGTGATTTCAATTGGACCTGAAACCTAAGATATAGTACTAAAAATCTCTAGAAGAAACCTAGACCTAATTCGGGATGAATGATATTGAAATTTGAGATTGAAAATGGTAACCTAATAATGTCCCTCTGTTGAAACAGCCTGTGATATTTGGTACATTTTCATGATTTAGAAGTTTAAATGACATGATTTTTGATGATATGGAAACTAGATACAGGGAACAAATTTAAGACCTCAAAACTTAATTTGAACGTTTGCTATGTGAAAATTAAGGAACAAGTGCAGGTATGGATTATGGACATGGGTCATAACCGTGAATCATCATGCATGATCGTGATATGGTGAATTAAATTGGGTGAGGTAGTGTTTTGAAGAAATTGGTAAGTTAAAATGGGCAAAATATGGTATTTAAGTGACTCTCAAAGTTTTATTTGTAAACGAAGAGCAATAGGTTAGCTTACGAAAGTAAGAGAAAATACAATTAGCATTACTTTTATGCAAATGATATTTTACAAGTGAATTTTTCTATCATAAGTGTATGCTTTGGCAATATATGAGTTGCAATTTGAAAGTTAAATTTTATATGATTGAGAGTTACATTGAAATAATTCACTTATGAATCCTCACATACTTGATTTAGAAAATAAGATGAGTTATAAATGTAAAAGTTGCTTTTGCCTATGGTACACTGGTAGGCTTCATACATGTTATTATACCGATATATTTATAGTGGTTAACCTATTATGAGTAAGCAATGTAGAACCAGCTCCATAAATATTGGTTAACGAATCACGGTTAAGCAATGTAGAACTAGCTCCGTGACTTGTTATGGGTAAGTGATACAGAACTAGCTCTGTAACTATCGGTATATAGTTGTTAACCTGTTATGGATAAGCGATATAGAACCAACTCCGAAACTAGTGGTTAATCGATCGTGGGTAAGCGATGCAGAACCAGCTTCGTGACTTTAAGCCTAATGTATTGTATGGTAAAGAAACTAGCAGTGTGCTATACTGAGTAAGGAAAGTCATGAAAATATTAATTCCACCACTATTTATGTTTAAAATGATTTGAGAGGTACCGTATGGTACCAATTCTAGTGGTTGACTAATTTTTCAGTATTAAAATTTTCAGAAAACTTATTGCCGCCACTATTTATTGATTAAGGAAAATGGAAAGTGGAAAATGGAAACTTTTATATGATGAGTTTAATTTTTTGAAAAGCATTTCGAAATAGTTTTTCAAAAAAAATTGAAATTGTGTTTTACGAAATGTTATGTTATTATCAGATTTGATGATGCAAGAATAAATTGTTATGGAAAATGTTTTACCATGAGCTTTATGATTGTATGGAATATTGCAGTTATATTGTTATGAAAATTTCAATTTTCTTATAAACTGATTACACTCACCGAGCTCGTTTAACTCACCCTTATTTTTATGTTTTTAAACAAACCACCTCAGGTATGTGTATAGGTGTTATAGTAATTAGGACTCCGCCTCAAGATTATTTGTATCGTTGAGTGCTGCTGTGTTTGTGTTATTTTTTCTATTTATGTTATATGTTTTAAGTTATTTTGGAAAGAGTTCAAAAGTGTGATCTTGTGAATATTAATGGAATGGTAAATATCTTTTTCTTAATGACCTCCGAGGGCTTTGATCCTCAATGATGTTTTTAAAATGTTGAGATTTGTATGTTTGTGACTGCTTGTGATATGGACTTGAGGTCCCATTCCATAAGTTAAGATGGTATATGAAATATTAGAAGTGTTTTAAAATGCATTATGTAGGTCTTTTTTGAAAATTTTGGGAAGGTCAAAATACAGTCGTTGTGCTACCGAAATTTTTAGTAAAACGATTAAAAAAAGAAAGGGTTTTCCACTATTTTTCGCACTTTCAACGTTTAAAGTATAAAAAAAAATTTAACAGATGAATGGCTTGGCTTTGCGGGAACCCTTTGGTTGAGTTAGATATTGATTGGAGGGCTACCGTGGGGTCATCAGGAGGGCTTCACTCGGGTTCCTGAAAGGGAACTTTGAGATGGGTCCTTTCATCATGACCCTTTTAAATTTAAATTAATGGGTAGACTTAACCAAATATGTATGAATTGGATGATTGACTTCTGATTTTATAAATGTAGAGGTAAGTTTAAGAATAACATATAAGATATGTTTTGACAAGAGTTGTCTTCTAATGGATCTAAGACTCATATGAGATATGATTTATAAGAATATTATTTACCTAATTTAAGTTAAGTTTATTTGTCAAATGACTCATGATCAAATAAATTGAAATGAGATCCCTATCTCATTAAAGATATTAAAGTAATCTTTCTGGATCATAGTGTTATTATTTTAAATAAAATAGTAGGAGTAACTAAATAAATGGTTAAAGTTCTAATCTTATTTGATTGTTATGGCATATAACAATTTACTTGCTTTCTTATATTTATTTTGTTTAAAGTAGAAATTACATTAGTTTAGTTTAGTTGATAATAAGAATTAATGAACTAAATTTCTTAGACATAGGCAAGATTTGAGAAGAATTCTCAAAGTTCTCAAAGTTATAAAAGTTGTATGCCCATTATGTGATTTTATTAGTAATCCTTGTTAATGATTTGGTAATGAAGTTCTAAAGATATGTTAATATCATGTATATGATGAAAATATATTACCATTTTTAGTTGACTAATGTCTTATAAAATTTAATATTAATATGTAAAATAGATGTCAACATTATGATAGCATAATGCAAATAGTTGCATAGAGTATAGTTGAAAGGTACAATACCTTGATGAAATTGCTTCACTCAATTTTACTTACTAAAAGAATAAATATAGACTACGATTTAAGGTTTTTGCTATAGTATGATATTAGTCGTCACATAAGAAGATTATTGCATGATTTTTCTTGTCAATACATAATATGATAAAGATCGTATATATTTCATACTGAATTTAGATTCAACAATATTACAATGTTAACGGCATAACACAAAATAGATTATTGAGTAAAAGTAATTAACCCATGTTCATAAAAATTATTTCTATGCACTGGATTAAAGGAAGACATATACTTAATATAAAAGGTAAGAACAAAAAGTTAGATAACTGGGACGATCTAATTACTTGCTATTTGTTAAATCAATATAATAAGAATTGTAAAGTTATATATCAACTTTTAGAGAAAGGAAAATTATGGCGTGAATGCCAAATTTTATACGAGTGATGTGTTGGGTGTAATAATAATTGATAAAAGGATGAATACTTATATTTCATTAAATTTACTAATGAATTTAAACAATAGTGTAATGTGTATTAAATGAAATATTGATTTTAAATTTAAAATGCTTAAATCTGAGTAGAAATTAAGCATTGAGAATGTTAAATCAATTCAATAAGATCAATTTGGTGAGATTCAATAATAGTATAGATTTACGTAAGGAGAAAAATATAATATGAGATATTTTATGGTGCAAAATTTATTTCTTCTATAGTTACATTTGATATAATAAATTACTTTTGTAAGTTATAATAAAATCAAATAACAAGATTTCATATTAGATATGAAATAGTAATATTTTGAAATAATCGAAGTTAATGATTTGGCTATGTGATACTTAGTTAAAGTATTCATAGATGGTTAATTGATTATATTTTTACTCTATATTTAATGCATTCTTGCTTGAAATTTTATACTTTATCATATATTTGGTGCTTAAGATGTTTTCAGTGTGTTTATATATGATAATTGCTTTTATAGACTTAAAGGAGGGAATTTGGATGAAAATGTGGCGTTAAACAAAATATTAGCAATCTGGAAGGAGTGCACAGCCGTGCACTTTCATAATATCCATTGATTTCTATGCACGTTCCTATGCATGACCGTGTATAACCCAAAAACCTAGATTTTTATATAAAAGAAACATTTCGGATGCAAATAAGGAGGGATAACAGTTGGAGTTGTTTAATGAAGTTCAGAGATGATTCTAGAGGTGATTTGGAGCTTAAGGAGCGAAAGACACGAGATTTTTATCTACAGATCCATCAAAACACAACACATAACATATACATTGCTAGAATACACTATAGAGAACAATCAGGGAGAATTAGAATTATAATTCCGATGTTTTCTATTATGTTTTCTGTTTATATGGATATGATTTCATGTTTGTTGATGTATAGCTATATTCTCTATCAGTATCTAGGTCAGATGAACCCTATTGAATACTTTGACATGTTTTGATTCTTTTGTTAATGCAATTGCGGTTATTAATTATTGAGATCCAATTATTCGTTTTATTTATTATCTATTAATATAAATTTTAGACTTTAATTTGATTTCATACTTAGCAATATAGAAATCCTAGGTTTGAATAGATTTACAATAATTGGAAATAGTTGATTGCAATCCTAGAAATCGGATGACATAAATCTTATGGATTAAAGTCAAACCTATTAAAGGGATTCATAATACGACAATGCAATCCTATAAGTTTTAACCTGAATAATTTGATTAGAGATATTAAGATTATTTGTTAGTAGACTCAAGGTCAGCTATGAGCATACCTTAGGAATATCCACGGTCCAATTAATCAGCAACATAATTGCATGATAAATAATTAATTGGTTAAGGGTTTAGGGGGATTCAAAGCCTAGGTACTAATTATCTAATATCAGTAATTAAATTAGTGTCGCTAATTATTTTCTTTAAATTATGTTGTTTGTTTACTTTAATTGTTTAATTTTAGTTTCATTAATTCAACCACAATTAATATATAGGCTAGATAATAGAATAATAGTAATTACTAGTACTTACCATCCTTATGGGATTGACCCATAATTGTCTGTACTAGCTATAGCTACACCATGCACTTAAGATATTAAATTTTGGCTACTCATGAAATAATTTAAATCAAGTTTTTGGTGTCATTGTTGGGGATGGTGATATTAGGAACACCTGAGTTTTATTAATCTAGTCATTTCTTTTGTTTGTTTATTTGCTTTAATTATTTATTTCTATTTAATTTGTTTTGATTTAATTGCTTATTTTTACTTTACGTTATTGAATTTATTTATTTTAGTTAGGTTATTTCCTTAGTTTAGGCTAGACTCCAGACCAGTTTATGACTCAGAGTAACTAATTGAGTGGGCAAGTTTTACAATTTCTTATCCCTCAAAATACCGCAAGTGCATGGGTTATAAGTGTAGGATATGAGGTGTCAATCCCCCAAGGATTTAGTGAACTAATTTAATTCTAAGTTGTCTAAAGCTTAAAAGATATCTAAAATGAAAAGGAAAACTAAACAAAAAAGTAAAGAAGCGAATATGGATTGATTGAAAATGAAATTGTAAAATTAACACAAAGAAATCAAAATTGAGCACTGTCATTGAACAATCAAAAATCACACAAGGAAGATTAGCCGATTTTAAGAGGGGGGATTTATCCTATCAAATGCTAACATGACTACTTTTGAGTTAATACATTATCGGTCCTAGAATTTCGAAGGGAGGATTACTGTCTCCCGTGTTATAATCATTAAACCCTAAATCATAACCCCTAATTGAATTATGGAATTTTGCAATCTCTTAATTAACAAAAATCCCACACATCCATTTAGATCTTAAGCCCTCTAATAGGCTATCGGGTCCTCACATGAGATCTCTTTTTATATAAATTACCAGTTTGATTATTTGAGTGATCTATTAGATTGTTTAACTCTCATTATCCAATCTAATCGTTTTGCTATCAATTCACTCTCTCGATTTATTACTGAAGCATGAAAATACAACAAATAATTACAATACCCAATGTATTAACATCAAAAGAAAACATATTAACATTGATTCAAGAACAAATCCCTAAAGGAGTTTAGAACATCATCATCAAACCCAAATCCATCATTACTAAATCCATCTCTTACATTCAAAAGAAAGAAAAACAAAGATGAAATGAAAATGTCACTTGGAAGAGTCGGGATGGATCGGGAAGATAGCAATCATAGCAGCCCTTCTTCGTCCCATTTCCTTTCTCCTCTTCTCTCCTCTTTTTTTTCCTTCCTTAGATCCTTCCCAAAGTAGTAAATGGAGGCACACGAAAATTAGGTTCTCCCCCTCTCTCTATAGTATTTTCTAATTAAGGTAAAAATTAGGTTTTATCTGGCCAAAAAAATTCCAAAATATCCCTTGAAAAGTTGAGTTTAGAAGTCGATCCACGTCTGCTCTCACGCAAGCCACGATCAGGGAACTCAAAAAATTATTTATGTAGGCCATGATCGTAGCCTTTCCTGCTCGTTTATGTTATGATCGTGGCCTGGCACTAAGTCTTCCCCGAGTTTCCTCCAAATCTCCTTTATTCTTCAATTTCTGATCTCAAGCACTGACAAATACATCAAGGCACCTCAAATACACAAAATTAAAGCTCAATAGCATGCTCTAACCTATATAACACTCAAAACACAAATATCTAACCAACTAACACAATTCTAACCCTAAACATACATGAATCAGTTAATTAACCACTAAAAAAAATAAAATGCCTGTTAAAAGATCATGCAACCTACAACTATCAGTAACGCCGAGAACTTATTTAACGTAGACCCTAAGATAGAAAGAACCGTGTGTAGGAATCGTCGTATAGCAAACCTTAGGGAATTTGAGCTAAATCGTAGAATAGAGGATTTGTAAGGTCACTTGGACACCAAAGAATCACATAATATGGCAGACCAACCATGAATAATGTTTGAATATGCTAGGCTAGACTTACATGGCACAGAATCCAACATCATGAAATCGACTGCGCAAGTGAACAATTTTGAGATCAAACCGACCATCATTCAAATTGTGCAACATTCAGTCCAATTTGATGGACTCCAAGATGAGGACCCGATGTGCACATCTCTAACTTCTTAGAGATCTAAGATACGTTTAAAATAAATGGAGCGAATGATGACATAATCATATTGCTCTATTTCCTTTCTTTTTGAAAGTAAAAGCAAAGCAGTGGTTCGATTCTATGCCACGTTTGTCATTGACCAATTGGGATAAAGTGGAAAAAATGTTTTATTAAAATATTTTCCTCCTACGAAGACTACAAAGTTGAGGAATGACATCTTGTCTTACTCTCAAACTGAAGGAGAATTATTGTACGAAATTTGGGAGAGATTTAATGAGATGCTTCGATGATGCCCATATCATGGATTACCTCTGTGGATGCAAATCTAAACAATTTATAATGAGATAAGTCAGAATACAAGGCAGTCAATTGATACCGCAGTTGGAGGGATATTGAACAACAAGACACCTGAAGTGGCCCAAGAGTTGATACAAGACATGGCTATGAATAATTATTAGTGATGCTCAAATAGAGCATGAACCACTAATAGGCCATCTAGAGTATACGAAGTAGATGCAATAACGAGACTGGCGAGTCAAATGGAAGGCCTGAGCAAGAAGATAGACAACATTACTATGGCTCCACAAGGAAGAGTGATATAGTGTGAATCGTATGAGATAAATCAATAGGACAAGATTGTCAATGAGATCAACCCAAACATGTAGACTATTTAGGGAACACTCCAAGATCTCAAAATAACCACTATAGTAACACATGCAATCTGAGATGGAGGAACCACCCCAACTTCTCATAGGGAAATTAGGGAAAACAAAGGAACAACCCTTTACTTAGATTTCAAGCACAAACATCACAACCAAGGAAACAAAGTATGCATGAGATGATACTGGAACTTATTCAGGATTCAAAGGCAAAACATTAGCAGACAAAAGCATCCATAAGAAATCTAGAGATAAAGTTTGACCAACTAGCTAAATTTATTGTAAAGACACCAAAAGGGAGTTTGCCGAGCATAATTGAAACAAATATGAGGGAAAGGCTAATAGCAATCACCCAGTCTAGTACGAAGAAGCTCCATAAGGAAGAAGATGAAAAAGTGACAATGGTTAGTGAACTCACTCTAAAGCAAGTCAAGGAATCTCAACCTTTTATTCTGAACCCTGTGCAACCCAAAAGAAAAGAAATGGACGAAGAGTTAGATTATGTCATTGGCTTGTTAAAGAAACTTAAGGAAAAGTTTCCTTATGATAAAATCCTTCTGTATAGACCAAAGAGCTTGAAATTATTGGTAGAGATCTCATCAAAACGAGAGGAACCAAAGAAGTTGGAGAAGGAAGAGTCAAGCAGGGAGAGCTATAATGAAGCAGCAAAACTAACCCAGGAAATTTTTATATTCCCTGTACTATCAGTAGTGTAAAATTTCATAAGGCTTTTGCGGACTTTGGAGCGAGCATTAATTTGTTGCCTTACACTTTGAGTAAGAAGATGAAATTAGGTTAATTAACACCAACCAGGATGTGTGTGCAAATGGTTGATAGATCACTTCACCATCCAAGAGGCATAATCAAGGATGTGCTGGTTAAAGTAGACAAATTTAAATTTCTTACTGATTTCACCATCTTGGACAGAGACAAGGATATAGAAATACCCATTGTCCTAGAACAACCATTCTTAGTGACTACTAAATCTCTTATATACATTGATGGAGGTGAATTCCATGAGAGTGGGCGACAAGAGGGTTTCATTTAGAGTGCCTGATGGTAAGAGAAATCCTTTTGAATTTGTGGATGTTATCAAGAAAAAGGAATCTTGTGAACAAGTGTAAAGTTCTACTAACAAGGATCTACTCGAGAAGCCAGAAAATCAAAAGAATAATCAGAAGAATAAACCAAGCAAGAAAGGTGGTAGAAATCACAGTCAGGTAGCTTACTTACAGGTTATGAAACCTATAGTTAGGCTACAATCATATGATTTGAACCACCGTGAGCGAAGAAGGTACGTCGAGCTAATGACAATAAAAGAAGCACTGCATGGGAGTCAACCCATGATTTTGAATTTATTTTGTTTTATTTATTTTTTAAATTAGGTTTTTAATTTTTTTTAAAAGTGTTTTTCGATACAAATTAAGCATCTCGAAGAAATTAAGCATAATTGTGACTTAGGGATAGTTTGTTATATGCTTTATGTGCACTTGAACGTGCGCTTTGTACGAATCACGGTAATTCAAAGAAATGCACAGTTGTGTACATGACCATGCACTTTCAGAATTCACGTTAAAAACGTTGATTCTTTTAAAAAAATTTCATTTCTCTTCATTCCCTCCCACATCAGACATTGCTCCTTTACTATCTCAACCCTAATTTTTCATTTTTTAGCCAATTTTAATGACACCCAAGTAAGTTTTCTTGATACTTTCACTTGTTTATACATTATTTAGTGGGTGTTTTGTGTTATTTGCTAGTTTTTCAATCGAAAAGGGCTAATTACCTAATTTTGGGATTGTCAGGAAATTTGTGTGTTTTACTGCATTGTTAGTGTCTAATGATGCGATTTAATCTTACTAAATTGTTTTTATCATTTAATATAAGTCTTTGTATGTGAATTGGGTTTAATTTTGATTCTAATTGTAAAACTTGCAACTTTGTCATTTTACGTATGTTAGTTGTGAAATTGTGTCAAATTAGGTTTATTAGTCAGTTCCGACATTGATTAAGTATCGGCTTGTGTTTAATTTCATAGGCTTGTGTTTATTTGCATCAATTTCATACAATTTTGTCTTTTGAGTTTTTAATTCCAAGTTAGGATTAGAATTGTCTTTTAACAATTAAGTCCTTTAAATTATTCAATTTCTAACTTTAATTTTGGAATTAACTAGTTTCCCAAAAAAATTTAATCAACTTTCTTTAAGTGTTTAAGTCTTTATTTGTTTTAATTTTGAAATCTTTTTGCTGTCTATGTTTTCGTCATAAGTTGGTTTTTGCAATTAGTACGTTTCGAGCATAATCGAAATTAAGTGTAGGGGAAAGTATGCCTTAGAGATTGATAATTTAGTTTCCTCATACTTGGTTTTAAACGTTTCAAGCAAAGATGTCACGCATACGGTGAGAGGGAGAGACTCTGAGGAAGAGGCATCAACGCGAGTCTTCTACACCAACTCTGCCGCTAGAGAGACCACATATGCTTACACTCAATGTCGGGGCTCAAGAAGAGTAGTATCAAAGGCTTAATGACAAGAAATTTGGAGTCAACTAGTATATTAACTAGAAGGCCTTGGAGCAGGTCGGGTTAACAACCAGTGAGAGAGCTAGTGGAGGTAGGAGCATGGTCCCGATTTTTTGAAATCGTGGAACCATCTTATAGGGAGTTGACTCTGGAAGTCCTCTCTACGTTTACTATAGAGAAGGGAAGTTGTGATAGGGATTGCCATAATACGGTTCAGTTCTGACTGATGGGAGAGAAACATCATATGAGCCTCACACAGTTCTCTATCGCCATAGGACTATATGATCGAGATTACGTGGAAACACCACACTACCGAGAACCGCACATAGAATTTCCATACGGTTGGCCTACACAACACTTCTGAAGCAGGCTTAGCACTAAGGACAACTACAACCTGCACATGTCAAAGGTTTCGACGTTGCGCAGTCCAGCACTTAGATACATATACAATATTCTGAGTCATACATTGAGTGTTCAAGGTGATAGCTACCTTTGGAGCGTGACTGACTGGGTGCCTATACATTTGGGACATGCTTTTGTCCATTTCATCCGGCGTCAAAGTGAGGACAAGAATGTCGGCACAATTTATATTGGACCATACGTGACATGGTTAGCACTGGGGATGGGAATTTTTGATCGGTTACCACCAATGCTAAAGATGACAATTATGAAGGTACTAAATTTGACTATAAGGCATAATATGCACATGGTTCGTCGACATGGGGGACCTATGGGATACGTATATCAACTTGCAGAGGAACCCAATGAGCCATCAACATCAGAACAGTCTCAGCCCCCACCATCACAAACAGGGGGACAAGCATTGAAGGAGTATCATCTAGACCAGGGACTATAGCTCAGCTGGAGAGATAGTAAATAGAACTTGCAGAGTGGATCAGTAGGCTTGAGACTTCATCAAAATAAATGAGATAGTTGATGGAATCAATAGCAAGCCATCTTGGCATTGTTTGTTCGATTCCACCATCTCACAAGGGAAACTCATCTACTACTTCTTCAAGTGGCTAGGATCAGTGTCATAAGCATCCATCCTCATCATATTAGCCATCATCACACGATGCTTTTGAGGTTTTGATTTGTATCTTGTTTCCTTTTATTTATCTTTTGTGTATGTTTTAATTTTCTTGTTGTTAATTATTTTATCCTGTCTAACATTATGATCAATGACACTTTTATTATTATTTTCTTTAGTGTTATTTTTATTTCTTTTATTTTTTTGTCCTTTTGTTTTCTTTTATTTTGTTTTTGCAAGGTTAAGTTAACATCAGATGGATCAACATCAAGAAATCGTCACAATCAGGAAAGTACCAAATAACCCTCTCACTTGCATATTTGATTCGTATTATGAACACTGAGGACAATGTCTAATTTTAAATGTGGGGACGGGTTGACTAAATTTTTAATTGAATTCTTCAAGTTTATTATAATCCTGATTATAAATTTTCTTAACTGATAGCTTAAATTGGTTAAGGTCTATCCATGAATAGTATATGTTATTGTTGAATACTGACTTGAATTGCTGTGCAAAAAGGATGATAGTTAGAAAGAAATTAGTTTTCTAAGTCATATTTTTCGTAATCATTGAAATTTTCAAGTTGAATGAAAATTGCATATTATTTACATACATACATACCCTTTTTTCGTGAGTTTTTTAGACTAAAGAGCAAATTTTAAAATTTTTTGAAGCCCTTGTTGTTCTTTCTTGTGTGTGTTATCATGTATAGGAGGATAATTTTAAAACTTGTTAATTATGCATATTGAGACCATATTTGTTAAATTAGAAGCATTAATATTTTAAAGGCACTTAGATTAACCAACTTGTTTAAGCCTATTTCTTTGAAATTACCATACCAAAAAAATTTTACCTTTGGGAATAACCAAGTTGAGCCTTAGACTTTTTAATTGATTTTACCCATATATTAACCTTAATTTGATTTTTTTTTCTTTGAAGACCTTTTTATTGTTTTGAACCTTGAAGGTTATTTACTTTATTTATTTGTTAAGACTTGAATTCGTTGAAAGGTCCAATATTTGTTGAATTATGGTACTAAATGCTTAAATTGATTTAAAAAAAGAGCATATAAAAGTAAAAGAAGTAAAAGTAAGTGGTGCCAATATAGTTGCATTGAAAGAACTTATGTGTATTTGTAACAAGTTTGTCTTGAAATATTTCGTGAGTAAATTTCTTTCACTTTTAACCCTTTTCATCAACCCATTCATACCTTACCTAAGCCCCAATATAACCTTTATAAAGACCTTTTGATTTTTTTCCTAGTTTGTACATAAGTAGTGGAGCTATGATTTTACTACAAGCCTATGGTAAGGATCCTGCTATGCATTGATTGAGAGTCTCAACACTTTTCATCCTAAACACTTGAGCGCATTGAGAGAAATCCTGGTGAGGGTGTAAAGAGGTATGCTTTTGATTTCAACGTGATTATTGATGTGATTATTATTAATATTACTTAGCAAGTTAATTTTATGACAACTTGATTCTAATTGCATGTTAATTTGATTCAATATGATATGATGATGTATAGTATAAATGGAAAGGTTGAGACTGATGATAGATTGATGTTATGAAATTTATAATTTTGATTATAATTTACTTGAGGACAAGCAAAAACTTAAGGATGGGGATATTTGATAGATGGTTAATTGATTATATTTTTACCCCATATTTAATGTATTCTTTCTTGATATTTTATACTTTTATCGTATATTTGGTACTTAATATGATTCAAGTGTGTTAACAGGTGATAATTGCCTTTATGGACTTAAAGGAGAGGAATTCAGACGAAAACGTGACGTAAAACAAAAAATCAACAATCATGAAGGAGTACACGATATTGCACTTTTTTCACTCCCGTGCACTTTCACGATATTCGGCGATTTCCAATTATGCACGTTCCTGTGCACAACCGTTTACACAACCGTGCATAACCCAAAAGCCTAGATTTTCATATAAAAGTAACAATTTTTAGGCAAATCAGGAGGGAAAGCAGCTGGTGCTGTTTTGGGAAGTTTAGAGACAATTCCATAGGTGATTTGGAGCTTAAGGATCGGTAGAGGTAGAATTTTTATTGACAAATCCATCAGAACACAAGATCGGACATCTATATTGTCAAATACCTTAAAGACAACAATCAGCGAGATTTAGAATTATGATTTCGATGTTTTCTATTATGTTTTCTGTTTATATGGATATGATTTCGTGTTCACCAATGTATAGCCAAATTCTCTATTAGTATCTAGGTCGGATGAACCCTAGTTGAATACTTTGACATGTTTTGATTCTTTTGTTAATGAAATTGTGGTTATTGATTAGTGAGATCCAATTATCTGTTTTATTTATTATCTATTAATCTAATTTCATACTTAGGGATTGAGAAATCTTAGGTTTGAATAGATCTACGATAATTGGAAAGAATTGATTGCAATCCTAAAGATAGGACGACATAAATCTTACGAATTAGAGTCAAGCCTAATAGAGAGATTCATAATACAGTAACACATCCTATAAGTTTTAACCTGAGTAATTCAAATAAAGATCTTAGGATTAGTTGTTAGTGGACTCAAGGTCAGCTACTAACATACCTTAGGAATCCCCACGTTCCAATTAATCAACAACATCATTGCATGACAAATAATCAATTGGTTAAGGGTTTAGGGGGATTTGAAGCCTAGGTACTAATTATCTGATATCGGTAATTAATTTACTGTCGCCAATTATTTCCTTTAAATTGTGCTGCTTGTTTATTTTAATTGTTTAATTTTAGTTTCAATAATTCAACCATAACCAATCTATAGGCTAGATAATAGAATAATAGTAATTATTAGTACTTACCGTTCTTATGGGATCGACATGTAGTTGTCGGTACTAGCTACAGCTACACCAAGCACTTGTGGTATTAAATTTTGGCTACTCATGAAATAAGTTCAAACAAGTATATATTATCCAATAAGTTTAAAAATAAATTAGATAATAAGATTATATAAGATATACAAAAGGTTAGATACAATGTTACGTATCATATTAAACAAAAGTTTTATTTCAATGAATACTTATAAGTCAATGAATCTTAAGATAAGTAGTGAGAGTAAGATAAATTTTGAAAAGGTTTAAATCTCTTGAAAACATATCTAATTGGAACTAGTTCATTAATTTATACATTTGACATGTACTTAAAAGGTTATGAGTTATTGAAAGATTCACTTTCATAATGAATTCAAAGAGTTTGCTTTAGAAATGCTTATGGATTTATCATATCTACAAGAGAGTTGTGAGAGTATAGGTGTACTCTTTAATGGAAGTATGTAACTCATAAAGAACAAAAATTCATATTTTTAATTGTTGAAAATATGATAGTCCAAGAAAAACTCTTGTTGGATATGAAAAGGTAACAAATTAATTATAAGAATTAGATCTAAGGAGATAGATGTAGAAGTTGTTTACCTATTCCAGGCAAGTACATAATAATATACTAAAGATATTTAACATTTAATACATCTGATACTTATGAAGTATTAAAGGTATCTTTTATTTTATGTATGAGTTGATATTTGAGTTCAAGATCATATGGATATTAACTTTAGAAGTAAGTGCTACTTATTGTATATTTTACTTGGAACAATATTATTTTGAGAATGGAAATGTTTCAAAGTAGCATTAATTGCTAATCAAGTCATAATACATTTTTCTTTTTAGTGGAAATGATTATTTGGATCAATAAGTTCTTTAATGAACTTGATATAGTTCCTTGCATTGATGAAATAGTAATTTATTATAGAATATTTGAGTAATTTTCAAGGATCTAAGTAAGTATCTACATAGTTTCTCTTAATTATGATGATAATTAAGATGAGATTGTAAGATTTAAACAAGTGTTCACTATAGATAATCTAGTAAATTTCTCTCACTAAGCCATTGTCCCAATTGTAGTATGATTGTCTAAGATATGGTATAAGATACTTAAGCGATTGACTTAGTGTAAATGGAAAATTATTAGTATATGTTCTATAATCAATTGGTTGGTTGTATATTTTGTGAAAAAATTAATTAAAAGGCACTATTTATCTTTATGTCCTCTTGTTGATTATTTAATTATTTAATATTAAAGGTTATATCCATGGAATAATTATTGTACAATTGAAAATATGATGAGATTATGATTATGAGATTTGATTTGCATTTATGAATTATTTCTAAATTGTTTCTAGTTATAGGTTCGTTAAGACGAAATATTGTTGGAACAATAAAACTATTATATCTTATTGTTGGGACCCGTTTCTGGAACCCAACCTCGGAAACAAAAAATCGAAAAACAAAAAGGGGTGAAAGCGAAAGAACGAATCATAAAGCGAAAGTGGGCCAAACGGCAAAACGAAT
>JAOQMQ010091302.1:0-17188 GCA_027563845.1 Erythroxylum subrotundum | reverse complement strand
CATCTTTAGTACATTATCTATGCACTTGGACTTAGAATAAGTTAACAGCATCCAATCTATCTCTATAGATCTAATTCCTAGAATTAAGTTATTATCTTTTCTTATCCAATAAAAGTTGTTCTTAGACAATTATATGTTCGACAATTGAAAGTTAGAACTTTTGTTCTCTGTAAGCAATATGTCTCCACATAGTCCTACTGAAGAGGACGACTATACTCCCACTTGCCTTTTTGTAGATGTGATAAATTCATAGTCTCCAAAACAAACTCCTTTAAATTCATCGTGAAAGTGAATCTTTCAATGTCTTGTACCCTTTCAACTATACATCAAATGTACTATTAAAGGCATTAGTTCTAATTAGATGTAATATTATGATATTTGAACCTTTCAAATTCCTTCTTGTTGGATATCTCATAACCTTTTATTATCCAATTTAGTTTTAAACTTAATGGATAATGTATGCTTCAACCAAGCATCACATTCTTAAATCATTAACTTTGAGTCTTTCAAAGACTTAACGTTTGATATCTAATATGAAATCTTGCTAATTGATTTAATTGGAACTATATAAGATAAGTCATTATACTAGGCATTGTTATAAAAAAAATATTGTTGCATCATACAATATCTCATATTGTATTTTATTCCTTACATAAATTCATACTTTTATGAATTTAGTTATGCAGGTATTTACTAGAAATCTCATTCCATTTAGATAACCAAAAATTTAAAACTCACCAGTCTCATCGAAATGCTTCAGCATTCTCAATGCTTAATTTCTATTTTGATTCAAACAATTTGAATTTTTCAAAATTTTAAATCATTATTTCATTTATTAAGTATGACTATATCATATAAAGTCATTAGTAATCTAATGAAATATGAGTATTATCCTTTTTATAAATTATTATTCTATCCAATACATCACATGTATAAGATTTAACAATTCAATACCATCATCATCCTTTCACCAAAGGTCAATTTGGTTATTCTTCAACATGACAAGTTTCACAAGTCTATGATTCATAATCAAAATGATACACGTATCCTTATATGTAACTTTATGATTTTGTTTTGTTGATTTAACCAATATGACATAAAAGGATTGTCTCGGTTATCCAACTTTTTATTCTTGCCATTTACGTTAAAGCATAAGTCTCCTTTGATCCAATACATATACAAACTATTTGCATAAACTTGGATCAACTACTTTGACTTAACAATCTGTTTCTAGCCATGCATTGAATATTACAATAATGTTAAATCTACATTCAGTATCAAATACTCATAAGCATGAATTAAAAATACATATGATCTCTATCATATCAAATATAGGCAAGAAAAGTCATGCAATCATTTTCTTTTAATGAAAATTATTATCATATTATAGCAAAGCTTTTAATTGTAGTCCACACTTATGCTTTTAGTAGGCTAAATTAAATGGAGCAATTCCAACAAGGTATTATACCTTTCAGCTCTACTTTATACAACCTTTTGCTTCTTGTTATCATGGTATTGACATACATCTTACATCTTGTCATCAAAGTTTATGAGACATTAGTCAACTAAAAATGTCAATACATTTTGTCATCCATAAGATTTTGACATATCTCTAAAACTTTAACACCAAATCCTCAACAAGGATTATAACGAATATGCATACAATTTTTTATTCTGGCTTTTGAGAACTCGTCTCAAACATATCTTATGTCCAAGAACTTGGGTTCACTAACTTAGTATCAACTATATTAAATGAGGTAAATTTTACTAATAACAAAATATAAGCGTATGAGAAATAAGTAATTAATTATATTCCATGGCTACCAAATAAGATTAAGACTTCAATCATGCATTTGGTTACTTCCACTATTTTATTAGAAATAATAGCACTCACTACTATTTAGAAAGATTAGTTTAAACTTTCTACTGGGCTAGGATTCCATTCAAATATAGTTGATCTTGAGTTTGCTAAACAAACCAATTAGACCTAAATTAGGTAGAGAATAACTTTATCAATCACATCTCATGTGACTCCTAGATCTGTTAGGTGACAACTCTTGCCAAAACATATCTAATATGTTGTTCCTAACCCTGCCTCTAAATTCATATGGTTATGAGTTTGCTCATCCAAACTACATAAATTTAGTTAAGTAGAACATTATCATAAGACAAAACATGCTCGAGTTAAAGCAACTGTGAGTTTGCTTAACAAGCCAACAAATAGAACTTTGGTTTATTCTTTTAACAATGGAAGGCAATAATCACATTCTCAACATGTACTTAATATTTTAACGAGGGATTTTAATTTCATTTGTCTCATCAATCACAAATTACATATAAAATATCACATATATAAAACATATAATTTAATATGCATCCAATATATATATATCAACCATATAAATAAAGCATGCAACTTATTCATTCATTATTAAATTAAATGCATAAAATATCAAGTTTCGTTTGATTCTAATTATTGACCTTCATAACCTAAAATAACATTTCCAACTCCTTGTCAAAATTAAATCATATTAAAATCATTTATTCCTAAATAAATTAAATTTCTATTCCACAGAATGAGTTGAGAGAACTCTATAACTTTTTCAGAGAGGGTTAAGCAAGTAGTGCTAGCTCCATAAGGCTTAAGCCTATTTATAATAAGCTTTGGACCTTTTAGTAATTTAACTGAAATTAAATTCTAATTTCAATTAAACTTTAATTAGAATTACAAATATTATAATTAAATACCAATTATTCCCATATAAGATTTAATATCTCATATTAGTCCTTATTTATTACATATCTCATGTTTAATCATAAAGTTTCTCAAACTTTACAATTAAGTCCAACTTGATTAAATTAACTTTGCTCTCTTCAACCCATTCTATATGTGAGACCCATTAGGTTCCCAAATATGTTGCCAATGATTATAAAATCTAATTTTAATTCATAATTAAAATTAGATGAATTAAAACTCCTTTTAATTTATCTTTAATTCTCTAATTAAACAATTTATAATCATAAATCAAGATTGGCGTCTAGCAACGCATCATGACTACCTAAATATTTAGGAATGTCAAAGTGGTTTTGACAAACCTTTCCATGCATAATTTTTTCATATAATTCAATCCTTTCATCATATAATGTTCCCATTAGACATAGAGCATGAAATTGATGTCTACTATATTTTGAGTCTAATCATATTAGTTATCCGCCATTAGCTATCGATTCAACTACTGACATTTGTAACTATTTACAAAGCATCATTTCACCTTGGCCAAGGAATTTTTGAACTAATACTAATCGAAAACAACTAAACATTCTCTCTAATTACTTTAGGGTGATGAATCCTTTGTTGATCACTCAACTATTTCCATATAATTCATGATACATCCAATGACTACCGATTAAACGACAGACATAGCAATCACCATACAAGATAACTTTGATGACTTCAAGTCAAAGGATCACTTATAAAATCACCACAATGAGAATTCCATGGACATACAAGTAATGTTACAAATGGATTTCTCATATCGGACTGTTCAGTGAACTTGTTCTCTAGGAAGCACCCACATGTTTATTTAAGTATCTTTATACTTTAGCCTATGAGATCAACTACTTCCTTTATAAGGAAAAACAAAACGTGTGCTAGTCTTTTTATGTTATGTTAATGTCCAATCTTAATAAAACAATGACTAGGACATTTAGGAATAATACATAAATGCAATATGAATCTCATAATTATAATCTCATTATAATTTCGTTTGCAATGTACAATTATCCTATGGACTTTATCATATACATCTAAACATGTACAAGATAAAGAATGCCTTTAAATAATTTGTCACTAAACTACAACCAAAGCGATTGGCTGTAGGGCATAAAACAACATATATTTATCAAGTCACCTAAGCCATCTACTTCAAATGGTCATTTGTTTTGTTGCTATTTGTGTCATCATATTAATTTGTTTCATATCAACCTGCTCTTCTATTTCACATCATTTTGCTTTCTCATCCCGTGTCAGTCGTGCCTCTGTTGTTATTGGTACGTGTTGTTAAGGGTATAAATATTTCATTCTTATTTACTTTTAATTTATTAAATAAATGTATTAAACAATGTAATATATAGCAAATAAGAGTTGATCCCACGAAAAAGTTAATTTATTAATCTAGTTTATTAATTACAATACTTTTAAAAGAAATAATTACATCGTAATAATTTTGCTCATATGAAAATAACATCATCAACGTATAAACACATAATGTCCTTTTTAACCACATAAATAAGATACAACATCAAAATTTAATAAAATAAACTTACAATATATTCTTAGAAAAAATAAAATCAAAATTTATAATACATGGGGTTGAGGTTACGGTTTTGATGTTTACAAAGAATTAATTTAAATTTGGAAGTGAAATAAATAAAACATAAATCTAACATAATATTTACAAGTGAACAAGCAAGTTTTAAATTTTAGTTTAGTCATACAATTTCAACATATTCAAGATAATCCGAAACATTTAACAAGTTGAACATAGAAAACCTACCAACCAGTTTTGACTTGTTCCTTTTTATTCTTAGAAATTGAAAATTAATACATCAAGCATACAGAAATGCAATTACCAACCGAAATTTGGCATCAAAATTTTAGCAATTGCATAAATGTTAAATTTACTCGGTAATCAATTGAATTAAAATAATATCCCAAATAATCAAAACAACATAATTAAACTAGAATTCAACAATTAATTGTTAATAAAGCATAGGAAACTAGAAATAAAAAGAGTAAGGTTTTTAGAAAACTTATTGATTTTTTCTCCCTTCATAAATTTCGGACCAGCCCTAAAAGGTTTGTGATTTCTTCTCCACTAATCACGAACTAGCTCTATTATAGTGGGCTTATGAGTACTGCTACGTTTGAGTTTTGCATTCTTCTGTTGTATTGTCGCATTTTATTCTTGAACGCTGAGTTGTCGTTTTGCTTGTGGTTGGCTACTGGTGTGCACTATGTTTTTCCAGGCTGCTACATTTTTCCCTAGCTGTTTGCTGCTCTCTGTGCTGTCTTTTTATCTTCTTTACTAGATGCTACGTTTTTGGCTTGGCTGCCTGCGTTTTGGCTATTTGAATTTCTCTCCTCCTAGCTATGTCGTTTTCTGCTCTTCTTTTTGCCTTTTTATCTACCTTTGGATTATTCTCCTGCTACCGTGTCATTTCTATCCTTCTTGCTCTGGCTGGTGGCATTTTGGCGTGGACTGTTGTTGTGTTTTTGTTTGCTTCTTTAAATTCCATTAAACCTAAAAATATTAATATCATTTAATCTCTGTTTAGATAAAATATGAAACTAAACATCTTAAGTTATTAATAATAAATGGGTTTTAAGGTTTTGTCTACATGTCACTAAGAAATAGGATTTGGGTGCTTGTCTTGAAAAATATGGAATTCCGAGGGGAATCCAATCAAGTGGGAAGACCATTGTCGACTTACTGAAACATGTTCTTGAAATTGGAGACTTCTAGTAAATTCTTGAAGTTGGAGACTGCTCACTAGAGGACTAACTGGCTATTGCAAAATAAATGTGCATATAAATTGCTGACTTTGCTTGTTATGGACCTATAATAAACAATTTGATTTAAGTCGGTGATTATATAGTGGGATGACCAACTCAAATTACACAGAGCTGAATCAATTATACAATAAGTACAAAGGTCAAGGTAGGTAGTTCATTCTAACTTTTTGCATAGAATGTCCACTGGTTCTTTTCAGTTTAGAAGTCTTTCCACGATGGATCAGTAAAACATTAAAACTGGTCTACTGAGTTTGGCATAATGCATTGTTTTCTTGCATGCAAACTATGTTGAGATATTTTAGGAATGATAAGGGGAATTATTACTAGTAATGTTCCATTGTTGGTTAAACATATTTTGTATGAAGAGTGAGCGAAACAACAGTTTAAAGTATATGATTTCAACTCACATTTTGTTGGAAGTCAATAGGGCTAAACACTCATTTTATTTTAATAATGTTGTCTCATCATGACTTTCTAACTTTAAACTTCTTACCGCATTTTGTGTATAACTTATGAGGGTATCATCAATTTGGATACTAATGTCATTAGCTAAAAGTATGTTTTATCATGTTTAGGAAGCAGATGGTATTATCTCTTATTTATGGGTGCATTATTTGACTTAATAATTGGTCTTTAGTTCTGTTTAATCTCACAATATTTAATTGGTTGGCTTATCTTTGGTATATGATGGTTTTTTTCTTTCCTAATTGAAAAAAAACTAGCTTAATTATGCATAATTTCAGGCACACGGTAGTTATTTTCATGATTCTCATGACTTATTTTTCGTAGATTATGCTTGAGATATGAAATTGCTCTTATCGACATGGACAAATCTAGCTAGTCATCTCAGTTACATTGTTTTTTTTTGTAATTTTAGCATTTATAATTTGTAAATTGGTCTTTGTTTTTATTATTTTGTCCATAAGAATTGTTAAGATTGTAATTAAAATCTTGCATATGAAGAATATTATTTTTGTTGGTATAATTAAATGATCTTTTACCTTTTATATACAATGCTTCAAATTATCAATTATCTTTTGTATAATAAATTAACAAAAAATCTAAATATTATTAAAAATGTCAAAAATAATTATAATTAACATGGTATAATATTTTGTTAAAATTTATATTAAAAATTTGACTACATTTTACAAAACGTAGCTAAGAACATTTAGCTACGTCTTAAAAAACATAGGTAAAACGAAAAATAAGAGTAGCGAAAAGGTTATGGAGATGATTTCAAAAACATCACTAATAGTTTTTTGCTATGAAAATAAAGCCTAGGAAAAAAATTATTAGAGAAGATTAGCGAAAAACGTCGCCTATAGTTTTCAGCTACGGGAATTTGGTAATTTTTTTGGCAACGAATACAAATCATTGCTAATGACTATTAGTGACAACTTTGGGACTTTTAGCGACAATTTTTTTGTAGTCAAATGTGTTTTCTGTTGTAGAGGATGCAGTTGGAATTTCCCTCATTTTGGAAACTAAGGTTCTCTACATTTAAGAATCCAGTACATTTAGAACTCATCATTGGGTATAAAGATATAATGTTCAGTCATCTCTCTAGAGAACTCTTTATAAGGTGGTATCGACATACATGGTACCACCATTCTAGATTTAGGTATTTTAAAACAAAGAGGCAAGTTGCTCTAAATAACTTGTATGCAATTGTGAATAATATGCATGCAAGTTACCCACAGCTTGTAAGACCCACAACTTGCGTATTGCAAGTTGTGGCAAAGGCCGTGGAGGGTTTATATAAAGACCCTCCCTTCCTCTTTCATAGGTGTGTGTTTTAATACATGTATATGTGGTGAGTTAGAGAGACTTGTGAGTTTAAAGTTTTGTGTAAAAGAGTGATTTTGGGGTATTTTAGGAAACGTTTTCCTAAAAGGGTGAGTGACAAAATAGTGAGGATATTATCTTAGGGATAGTAAATTTGGGAAACATCTTGTGTGTGAGTGCCACTATTTTGTTGTATCATTTTTCACTCTCTATACTTGTTATTTTCATTAGTGGAAGTTTTATTCGAAGTTTGACTCATGGACATAGCCCAAATTAGAGGTGAACCATATTAAATTTCTGCATGTTATTTCCTTGCTTATTTTACCTATGGGATTTAGTTCATAATTTTTCCCAACAAATGGTATCACAGCGGGTTCGGTTATCTGTCAAATCATTTCTCATCGAAGATGGAGGCAAAAATAAGCAAGATGATTAGCCTAAATGGCTCCACCTACCACGTATGGAAGAACAAGCTGAAAGATCTTCTGTTCGTCACAAAAATGCTTTTACCAGTGTTTACCACAACAAAACTTGAAAATAAATCAGACGAGGAGTGGGCGTTTAAGCATGAGCCAATATGCAGTTTTATTCGACAATTTATTGAAAATAACATGTATAATCATATTTGCAATGAGACTCACGTACGGACGTTGTGGAAGAAGCTTGAGGAGTTTAGGTAGCTCATCTACTTCTAAGAAGTAAGAGCTCCTTCCCTTACGCTAAAGAAGAGCCTTTCTAAACTCTTTAAGGAGAGGCCTCATTTAGGAGCACGGTTTTCAAAAAACTAGAAATATCGTAAGAAAGAAACTTTTACGCCCGCTACTCCCATTTCTTTCTTGGTTGGACTAAGCCAGAAGGTCATTTCTGACAAGTCTTTTTTCATTTTGAGAACAAACCTAAAAAATCAGTAACAATAAATTATATTACCTGACAAAATTAGTACAAATAAAATATCAAGAAGGTACCTTTGTGGTAGATCACTTGAATAAATTGTAGGAGATCACAGATTAATTATTAGGAATGGGCATAAAGTTTCATGATGAAGTGCTTGCCTTTTTCATGCTTATCTCCTTGCCAGAGTCTTGGGAGACTTTAAAGATTTCAATCACCAATTTTGCAGTGGACGGTGTTATTAACATGGAATCTGTAAAAAATGGAATTATAAATGAAGAGATGAGACAGAGATCACCGAGTTCGGCCTCTTTAACACGGTCAAAAGTTCTAGTCACAGGTTTTAGGAGAAGCAAATCTAGAGGTCCAAAATTCAGAGAAAAAAGTAGAGGAAGATCAAGAAAATATGCAAACGTTGAGTGCCATCACTGCAAAAAGAAAGGTTACATTAAAAGGTTCTGCTAGAAGTTCAAAGAAGAAAAGCAAAAAGGTAAAGAAGTCAAGAAAGATGATAGAAGTGATGATGAACACGCATCGATGGCTACCGCCATTAATGACTTTCACATCATCTCATATGATAACAATGTGAATAGTGCATCCTATGATTTCAACTAGATAGGTGACAGTGGTATCACTATTTACACCACATCACATCAAGAACTCTTCTCATCGTAGACTTATATTTGGAAAGCTCTTATGATGGTACCTTCACATACTTCTTTGGTATCTTTTTTTCTTGTTTGATATGTATATAGTAAGAAAAAAGAGGGTAAGTAAGTATGAAGGAAAACAAAGTAGTTTATCATACAATAATTGGATTAATATTATACTGGGGTTAATATTTACTCTTTGTTTCTTAATTGTACTTATGCTTTATATTTTCTTCTTAGGATAGTTGGTGCGTAAAGTGGGACTAGGCATGAACTTTTTAAGTGAACTTTTTTTTATTATGAAACTATATTATTTGTATGGCTATAAATATAACAAAATATGATTTTTTTTCTTGTGATTATCCTTTCATATCTAATTCTAAACATGGTTGAAGTAACTAGGGTATTCCTTATAAAAGTTTACTCTTTTGTCAAACAATGACTTTTAATATGAGTATGCTTAGCACTTTGAGTAATTGGGTCCACTAATCATAAATGTTTGCACTCATGTGGAAAAAGGCAAGTGATAAATTAAATAATTGAAGAAATTAAAAAAGAAGATGATTGAAATCCTAATTGTTACCATTGTTTACATTAGATAATAAGGATTACAAGTTGAGTTGCTCCATGAATTGTTTATATTGGTGATATAATGAGCATGATTAAGCTTCATATTATGAATGGGCACTGATATAAAGAATCTAAATGTGTTTAGCACTCTTTATTCCTTAACTATTATGTATTGAGTCTATTATTTAAGGCTTGCACAACAGGTACTAAGAGTCATGATTTTAATCATAAATAGGCTTCATTACTTTATCTTGATGGTTTCCTTTACTTTAAAAATAAGAAAATGCTTAAGTGTAGGAAAATTTGATTTAAGAATATTGTGCATGCTTTTATGAAAGTAAATACTTGGATTTTTCTATAGTTTGTATAGAAATTACTTAGATTCAATACTTAGTTGGCTTTTATTTAATTTGTTAGGTAATTTCATTGAGAAGTTATCTTGTAAGTGATTTTGGAAAAGCATGCAGGACTTTTACATACAAGATTCATCTTTTCTGAACATGTTCTCATACTTGGGCATATTATTGCCACGTCCCTCTCTAGATGTGAAAAGTGGGTGAGGTGATTAAAAAAATCTAATCTGAAAGTAAGGATTAGAGAACCATTCTTATACATAAGCATGTTAGTGCTCGTTTCACTTATAAATAAGTTATTGTGTTGAATATGAGCTCAAGCACTAGCTCTCTCGATGAAAGATTAAATTTATAGTGCTAAAAATGGTCTAGAACATATATGTATTCCAACCCATATTCGTTGCTAATCTATATTATAGAAAGACGTGAAAAATCCTAATTTAACGCAAGATTTTAGAGGGTTTTAAGTTGAAAAAAATTTAAATTAGGTTTTTGTTAAATGAAGAGGGAGAGAAACCCTAAAGCGTAAGGTTTGCAACTGTCTTCAAAGAGAAAAAAGATCTAGCATCATTCCAATAAATTGGCGAACATCAAAATATTGAGAATCACATTATAAAACATATTTATGATTTCTATAGTTTTTATGTTTATATTTATTATTTCAAGGCTGATGAATATCTTAACCCTTCTGATGTTTAAATAAGGGGAACCCTAATATTGTCTCTGTTATGGTTTGATTTCCATTATTTTATGGAAGGTTATCATAATTATGAAATATATTTGTTTTTCTTAATATTGATTTGATAAAAACTAGGATTTGAATTAGATCGAAATTTATAAGCAACAGTTTGAGAAAATATGTTTGTATTGACCTAGGGATTGATATTGGGGGTTGCGTGGGATGATAGAGATAGACTTACATAAATCTTGAGATAGACTTACATAAATCTTCTTCTAAACCTTTTATAAAATTTAACATGTCTTAATGTATCATTTGTGGTTTAATCAAATACGTCTATTGGTTAATGGATATTAAAATAAGTTATTGTAATTTGAGAGGGAGCAATTTATCAATTTAGGAATTTTTTGGTCAATGTAATAAAGTATATAAAATAACTTAAACATTAATATGAAGATATGTTAAGTAAAATTCTTATTTAGAAGGTATATTTTATATAATTTCTTCTCTTTGTTTTTTTTTTCTATTGGAAACTTGATATGTTTTAGGAAAATTTTAGGATTAAATTAGATCACATCTAATCTAATTGTTGACAAGATAATTGAAGGAAACTCAAACTTAGAACTCATTAGATCCTAACAAGAATAATACTTTAATGGTTACTATATTGCTATAAGATGATAAGTGCACTTACCTAAATTGATATTATTAGCGTTAGGATGATTTGGAACACAAACAACAATTGACTATTAGGACACTAGTACTAAAAGTAGACTCAAAAGTAACTACAGACATTGAGGTAGGTAACAAATCTTATGAAATTTTCTACATAATTGGACATTATCTTTCATTCAAATTCCATTATAATAGTATATCAAAATTCTCATCAAATTTTTAATAAAATTTTGTTTCTAAATAATTATCTAATTATATTCAATTATATGAAAATCCTAGCCCTTTTTCCCTCAGTATTCCTCTAAATTAAGATTCAAACTAATAACTTTCTTATTTGATGAGAATGTGTCAACAAAAGCTCAACCTAAAATTAAACTGATGTGATAAGTCCCTATACACATTCTTAAGTAGTAATAAAAAAATAATCATGTCATAATTTTAGTAATCATATTAACTTGTATTAAAGCTAAATCACCATAAAACTTATAAACAATAATATTCAATTGTAACAATATTGTATCTTGGATCAAAAGTAGTAGTAAATTTCAAAGTGTTAAAATCATATTTCAATATTTGTCAAATTTGCTATGATCTTTTTTTTTTTCCATTATTTGATTTCAATCATTTGAAGAATTGAGATATTCAAATACTACTAATATTTGATTTTACAAATGTTGGAAAATTAAGTTTAAGAAGTTAGATATTTTCTATAAAGTAACTCAAAGATAATGTTAAACACCTCTAATTTTTGATAAATTTCCTTTTCTAACTTCCATTATAGATCAGTCCAAAAAAATTGTAATAGGAATCATATTGTTTCAACCTAATAAGCACACCAATACATATAATATGGTTACATTAAGCATTTTAAATGTAAAAATTCAACTTTTTGGACAATCCATGCATAACTTTCTAGTGAACAAAATGCATAATTTTCTTGTTGTTTCCTCAAACTCTCATTTTTACTTGTTGCATTCCAATATACTAAACTTTCTTGTTTTTCTATCCCTTTTTTCACAATTTACTCATTACTATATTTCTATAAATCAATAAATGTTATTGCCTAAGTTGATATTATTAATGTTAGGATGATTTGAAACAAAAATAAAAAACTCATTATTTGGCCATTAGTATTAAGATTTGACTCATAAGCAATTGTAGATGTTGGTATAGCTAGCAAATCTCATCCAATTATCTACATAATCAGATATTATCTTGCTTTCAACTTCTACTATAATAGTATATCAAAATTCTCATCATATATTTTTTTAAACCATTTCTTCCAGTTAATATCCATTTTCGTTCATTTATATGAAATCCTAGCAGTTTCCTCGTAATTACTTCAAGTTAAGATTTAGACTAATTACTTTCTCACTTGATTAGGATGTATCAATAGAAACTAAACTTAACATTGAACTGATACGATTGATCTCTTTACCATTCTTAATTAGTAATAAGAAAAAAGTTATACCATAATTTTTTAATCATATGAATTGTATTATAGCTTGATCATAAAAAAAATAGAAGAGCATATTCAACTATAGCAAGCTTACACCTCAGACCAAAAATAATAATAAATGTTATAGTATTACTAATCATATTATAATAACTGACAGTTTTTTCATCATCCATTTTTTTTTTATTTTTTAGATAACCTCATTTAAAGAAATGACCAACTCTGATAATGAAATTTGATCTCACAAATGTTAAAAAATAGATGTGACTTGTTGAAATTTTTCTAGAAAAATACCAAGTGACAATGTTGAACATCTTTAATTTCTAACGAAATCCTTTTTCCAACTCTTATTGTAATCTTGTTGGAAATTTTTTTTACTAGGAACCACATTGTGTCAAATTAATAAACACATCCGTATGCTTAAAATCAACATAATGTATTTTGAATAATTTTATAATTACACCTTTTTGGACAACGCATGCATAAATTCCTAGTGTAAGGAATGCTTAATTTCCTTGCTGTTTCCTTAAATTTCTTAACATATTTTTTTGTTGCACTCTAAAACACCACACTAGCCCCAATAGTTTATATCCCTTCTTTAAACTCGACTCGTTACTATATTACTATAAAACAATAAGTTTACTAGCTGAGTTGTTAGAATTAGCGTTATAAAGATTTGAAACTCAAAAACGTCACTATCTGGACACTAGTGTCAAAACTAAACTCAAAAGTGAATGTGGACATTAGATAGCTGACAAATCTCATGTAATTGTCTATATAATTGGATATTGTTTTTCATTCAACTTCCACTATAATAATAATCAAAATTCTCATTAGTTGTTTAATAAAATTTTCTTTCAAATTATTATCCATCTCTATGAAATTATATAAACCCTAGTCATTTTCCTTATAATTACTTTAATTTGAGATTAAAATTGATAACTTTTTATCTCGATGAGAATGTAATAATAGAAGGTGAACTTGAAATTTAATTGATGTTAATGATTTTTTTACCCAATCTTAATTTTTTTTAAATAAAAGGAATTGTATTAATACTAGCAAAAGCTAGAAAACATCATTACAATTAGTTACTTAATCTGGCTACAAAAGCATAATCCTCGAAATATAGTACATCAATTGATTATAGCAAATTAACTTGGCTAACTACTTGTTGTTTGTTTTTGGCAATAATGTTGCTCTTATCTAATTTACTAGATAATTTGCTTGATCCACCTTGAGCTTCACTAGACTTCAATGAGTCACTCTATGTATTTTGAAAAGTAGATAAATCAACCAGTGTAAAGATGTATATAATTAGTAATTGTCTTCCATTGATCACCTAAAAAAGACAGTCTATTTTGAATATGTGGAGCCTTTAATTATGTCCTAAGGAAGCCTACCAGAATTGGCTTCCTATCCATTACCAATTCTCTCATCATGGATTATTTGAGAAGGTCATTTAACCCTCTTGTATTCCATATAAGAATGATCATTTAAGGGGAATGCCCTTATTTTTTGGTTTTCCTTCTTGCAGATCTTCTTTTAGGATTAGGGGAACGTTTATAAAACCTTTCTACTATCTCAACAATTCTGTCATTCTCTGGTTATCTTAGCAACAGATTACTTGTTAGATCATTATCCAGTAAGCCAGATTCGTCGTCTAGGTCTTCTTCCATTGATTTTGAATTTTAGGGCGAACTTATAGCTTCCTGGTTATCAGGTTCCTTTAGCGGAGAGGTGTGTCTAGATGCTATATTGAGTTTCTCACCTTTAGTAGATGGAGTATCTATTACCGAGTTACTCGGATTCTCATTAGCAATAATTTGTACACCTACAGCCTCATTATTATCCACTAGAGAAGATTCAACTCCCAATAATTCATCTTGCCATCCAGTTTGAATAAATTTTCCTATAGGAACCCATATCTTGGTTGAAATATGGGGCTTCCAAGGATATGTCACCTTAATTCAGATTTTTCAGTCTCCCTTATTTCACCCAACTTGAGAATCAGTAAATGATCAACTAGTATAGCATTTCTATTGATCTACACACATATTTTTGCATACTCAATTTGCTCTATTCAGGATGTTGAGCATCCATACAAAGAGGCTTACCTAAAGAGCTTGCTAAAAAACTCAATCCTTCAATTATCCAAAATTATAGTGGCAAATTATGAAATTGCACCCACATAGGAAAAAATTCTACATATTCCCTATCAAATGTTATCCCAGGTTTCCACTTCTGAATAAACATGGGTTGGCCCCCTATATGCCAAAGTCCCATTTCTAGTATTTCATTCAAATTCCTATCAATGGCAAATTTAAATAGAATAGTGTCATCATCCATGAGTAAATTTTTTCTAAACCTTTCTTACCCTATTATGCAGCGGCTTAGGCAATAATGATTGGAAATGCAGGTCTCTTATTCCAGAAAGAGCCAACCAAGGTAGTAGACCAAGCCCTCTCTCTGGCTTGCAATAATTCAATCGATGAACTGATGACACCATCCTTCATAGCATCTGGGTAGTATTTCAGATGTATTTGAGGTTGTTGTAATTGAATTTTCTTTATCCAAGCACCAGTATTGGGGGAGGATTTCTGGGAACCTAAAGCTGGTGAACTTACCCCTTTCCAAATTCATACTTCTGACAACTCTCTCAGGTTAACGTGGAGAAATCTCCCATGGACAGGGGTGAAGGTGCCCCATCCGCTGCTATGGTTCGTGTGGGTCTTAGCAAGGAGATTTGGGTCTTAGCTTTACTGATGCATGCTTGGGTCTCATTTATCTGGAGCTAATCTGGGTCTCAGTCACGTGGGCTACTCCATTTGTTTCTTCTGGAGGACTAGGTCTCTCTTTTCTATTTGTTTCCCATTGTCGTGCCTCTCGCTTGCTGTGGGGTCATCACGCTTGCACCGCTCTTGCTCTCGCCATGCTCTCTTGCTCATCATACGGCACTTGCTCTTCAGATCTAGGGTAGGTCTCGTGCCGCTCCCACTCTCTTCGAGTGGAGGTGGGTCTTGCATCACTCTCGACAGATCTGGTGGTGGATCTCATGCCACTGCCACTCCAGCTTGCAAGCTCTAAACTAGCAATACAACTTTATTTTCAATGTTTCGAAAAGCAACTCAATGTAGTAATTTGCATGCTTACCCAATTTTATTAGTAATATAAAAGCAAATGATTCCATAATTTTTTAATCATATGAGCATAAAAATTTTGAAAACAATATTCAACTGTATTATGCTTGTACCTTAGCTTAAAAATACTAGTAACTATCACAATATTATCAATCATATTCTAGCAAATGTCAAACTTTTCTATCTTCCTATTTTCCATTGTTTGAATCACCTCTTTTGAAGAGATGACCCACTTGGATAATACTAGTTTGATCCTATAAATGTTAGAAAAATAAATTTGAATGGGCGGATATTTTATTCTAAAAAATCATTGACAATGTTAAGTACCTCAAATTTCTTTTTCCATCTCCCATTTCAAAATTTTTGACAAAAATTTGTACTAGGAATTGTATTAACTTGATAAGCACATTCATATACTTAATGGTGACATCAACTTTTTTGACAATCCATGTAGAACTTCCTAGTATAAAAGATACATAATTTCTTGTTGTTTTCCTAATTTAAATTCCCAACTTATTTATGTGTTGCTATGCATACTGCTATATCAAATTGTTTCTATCCATTCTTCAATACATTACTAGCTACTATATTCCTACAAAATGAAAAGTGCACTTGCCTAACTTGTTAGTATTAGTGTTAAGATGATAACAACTTACTATCAGGCCAAGAATAATAAAATTAGACTCAGAAGCAACTGCAGACATAGAGATAGCTAGCAAATCTCATTCAATTTAAACTAATAGGTTTCTTATTTGATGATAATTGTATCAACAAAAGTTGAACTATTGTGTTTGATATTTTTCTTCATTCTTAATTAGTAATTAAAAAATGCTTAACACAATGTTTTAGTCATATAAAATTATATTGAATCTCAATTACTATACAAATTTTGAAAATAATATTCAACTATAGCAAGCATCTACCTAGAATAAAAAATTATAGTAACTGTCATAATATTGTCAATCATATTTCAAAATTTTGCATCATCTTGTTTGCCATTGTTTGAATCACCTCATTTGAACAAATGACCATCTTAGGTAATGATAATTTGATCTTATAAATGTTTTAAAAAATAGATACGAGTAGTTGGATATTTTTTTTTTCTGAAAAAACTCAGTGACAATGTTAAACACATTCAATTTCCAACAAATTTTTGTTTCTAACCCCGTCGAAAATATGTGATTATACTAGGAATAACGCTGTTTCAACTTAATAAACACAATCATATATTTAATGGCAACATTAAGTATTTAGAATGTTTTTTTAATTATACCCCTTTTAGACAATCCATGCATAAATTCCTATTGTAAGGAATGTACAATTGTCTTATTATTTCCTGTTAAGTCATTTAAATTGCATATATTTTGGGCGCAATTATTGTTAAGGTGTTGAAATTATTATTCGAATTTAATGG